>CM075853.1:106482566-106512566 GCA_037975125.1 Latrodectus hesperus | reverse complement strand
GAAACGGTACCGATTTGTCCGAAAACCGACGTGTTATACACATACAAACAATTCTTCAAGGCGCACGGAGGAATAATGCATACGACAGAGACAAGACACTGCTCAATGATGAGAACACATAGAGAAAAAAATCTTTATTAATTTCAAACATTTTCCACATGAGTGCCATCACAGGCAATTACGCATTGCATGCGGGAGACGGTGGACAATGTCGCTGCACGCAACATGGCACGAGGGATGTTTCCAATCTCACGCCGTATAGAATACTTTAAGTCCGACAATGTTTGAGGATTGCACAGATAAACTCTGGATTTGAGATAGCCCCAAAACCAGAAATCCATAGGCGTCAGATCTGGGGATCGCGCAGGCCACGGAAAAGGATAATAGCGTGAGATGATGCGATCACCAAAATGCTGATCCAGGAGCCTTTTAACTGACCTCGCTATATGTGGAGGTGCGCCATCTTGCATCCAAACAATGTCATTGAGTGCATTCAGCCGACGCAACTCCGGTAAGACATAATTTTTCAGCATGGCTGCATACCGAGGGCCCGTTACAGAACATGTTGCAGGGCCAGTCGGGGTCGTTTCCTCAAAGAAGAACGGGCCCAGAACAAATGTAGCTATAATGCCGCACCACGCAGTCACTTTGGCGTCAAATAATTGTACTGGCGCCACAGCATGAGGATTCGTCTCTCCCCAGTGCACACAATTCTTTGTGTTAATGCTGCCATTTAAGGTGAAATGCGCCTCGTCCGTCCATAGTATGCGAAGTGGCCAGTCGTTATCCGCATCATATCGTAACAAAAATGCATTTGCGAAGTCCAGACGTTGTTGTGGGTCACCCGGCTCCAACATCTGGACGCGCTGGAACCGATAGGGAAACATGTGAAGTACCGAGCGCAAGAGCTTGCGGACCGTTGAGTTCGGAATATCTAACACGCGCGCTATGCCTCTTGCGGTTTCTGTGTGTCCTGCAGTCACTGTATGGTGCACTTCCATGACAACGTCCTCAGAAACAGTTGGCTGTCCGGAGCGCTGTTTGTCACAGGTGCAGCCTGTATCTTCGAATTTCCGCACTAAATCACGCAGAGCTTGCAGAGTACATGGGCTGCGTCGTTGTCGATGATTGCGGCGATACACACGCAAGGCTTCCGCAGCGTTCATCCCATTTTGGTTATAGAGTTTGATCAATTCACCGCGAACTTTCCTAGGAAGACTCATATCGTCGGCATGTGCGAGTTCCCGAAAGACGACTTCGCATACCCGCTTGGTATTTTATAGGTTTCCTACGCTGAATATCTGGCGACCGGCGTTCTGTGATTGGTTTCTTGACTCTGTCACATGCAAATTTATTGCGTGCGCCCAGATCGTGTTTTATTGGCCGGTTTTCAGAACTCTTTTTTGTGTTTGCAGAACACGTCCGTTTTAGACATATCGGTACCGTTTTAACGCTATTTAGGGTTTTCGCATGTGCTGAACATTTTGCGATGGTAAAAAGTAGACGTTGCCATTCGAAAATTTCGAGTTTCTGTCACTATAACTGTAACCGCGAGGGCCACTGTGTTGCCATTCACAGAATCTCGAGCGCATATCTCAAAAGAACTATATTTGAAATATCATCTTGATCGGTTAAATAGAATGGACGCTAGAAATGCAGATGTTGGCAAAGTTTTTTTATAATCACCACTGTATATATATATATATATATATATATATATATATATATATATATATATATATATATATATATATATATATATATATATATATATATATATTGTACCGTGCTTCAGGGTTCGTGTCGATTGAGAGTTGAATAAAGCAACCACTTAATGTGTGAACTCAAGACTTTTATTCGTAAAATTTCCACTAGATATAAGAAATTCCAGCTGTAACAATCACAATTATACAGCTACAATTCTTCAGATACAATAAGAAATAACTTCTGATCACAGATCTCAAATACCTCAGACAGAGAACAGCTTCTCTAGTAGTCGTGACTAAATCGTCTTCACTTAGATTGTCGTCACAAAACTGCCTCTCTTCTATGTCGGGCTGCGGTATTTATACCTGATTTGGTAAAGAAATCTACCAGTTTCGCCAAGGTTCTGGAAGCTTCTAGGCTATGTCGCTAAATATTGGTCCTAGAGCTTAGGTGATGGATGTTTCTAGAAATATCTATTTCTCACCAAGTTGCCAAGAATCTCGCCAAAACATCGCTAAGTCACCAAATCATTAGAAAACCCGCTTTTAAATTACAACACGTCTAAATACTGCAATTTTTGCCCGAAATGTAAGTATTTCCGATCTGTCTGAGATATTTTAAGACAAATACAATTATTATTTATACATTTGTAACAATATATATATATATATATATATATATATATATATATATATATATATATATATATATATATATATATATATATATATATATACTATTTAATTAAACATACATTGAAACACGAATACAATAGAAAAAATACATGTCAGCAATAGAATTTAAATAAAGGAATTACACCTTTTCTAAAATTCGGCACTCCTCCCAATTAATTTCCTAAATGATTTCAATAAATTCATTAAATTAATCAACATTAGTCGCTATGCAAGCTTTATGGAACATATACGTTGCAAAGTAAAATTTAAACCTGTTTTACTATTGTACGTAAGTAATGACGCTTTTACATGCCTCCACGTACTATCAATTGTATTCGTGTAACACCCAGTTTCGCGATCAACAAATGTCAACTTATATGGTTGACTTTTAACTGTTAAAATCCCTCCTGAGTTAAACACTTATAGTTCTTCCAACAGTCGGAATACACGGAGGAGTCTGGCAAAATCCAATACTTAATAATCTTAAATAACGTTTCGTGTGTTCTATTTTAAACATCAATTAAAAAGCTCTCCCGAAATCCCTCTTTACCTCTCCAAACACCCACTGACCCTCAATCATATTCCCCGTATGACATTTCCGTTTTCCGAATTTTGATCCATTAATTTCTACGATTTTACCTCCCTCCTATTTTTTCTGATGCAATTTTGATATTGAATTGATATCTAAAACAATCGATATCGATATCTAAAATTGTCTCATTGATACATTGCCTCCAATAGGCCAAAGTAGATTTTGCAAATGATTAATCAACTATTTATTCATTTTAGTACTCCTCATAACTTCATATGTGACGAATATAACCTCGAACAATTTTAATTTCAAATATGAAAACCACGAACCATGCTGAATTGATTTTTCTGTATTACATTGTGTTCCCCTTCCCTCCATAATTTTTCTACATGGCAAAGTAAAAACATGGAAATGACATTTCTTAGACCTAATGGCTTCGAATTGAAATTTAGAACAAAAAGTTTGAATTGAAACGTATAACAAAGAAGTTCCAATTGAACGTAAAACGAAAACTTCAAATGGTATTGCCACTGAAAAGAACCATACATACGACGTAAAATTATGTAAAACACGAGAAAAACCAAATCTGGCAACAAAAAAATCTGAAATGTAACAAAAACTCAAATTGGTAACACTATAAATAAAACAAAGGCACTAGAATTTGCGAGAAATCACTTGGGGGGTATATATCATACTTACACCAAACCCACTTATAGTTAGTTTAGATCTGCAAGGAAGATTCAAATTTTAAAATAATCATTAATTAAAAGAATTATGGTAGGTAGGTTATGGCGGACACTTTTGGAGCTTTATGCTAGGATGCTTGTAGCTCTCATTGAAGAAGGTATTTGGAGAAGATTTATGTAGTCAATCGACTAACCTTATTTAAATAAAGTTAATTGAAGTCGGTGATCACTAACAGAAAGAGTCTTGATATGAGAAGAAAAATTCGGATTTATAAATTCATATTAGAAATTAGTTCAAGGATTTTGAGTTGTAACTTTCTTTTTTCGTTAAAATTAGAATCTGTTAGACTGGCGTAGAAATTCACAGCATGCAAGAATTTTAATTTCCGGATTTGTAGATAGTGCAAATATCCAAGAGAATGATAACGCTCCTATTCCTAATTTTTCCCATAGTTGATTCCTCTGATTTTCGTACAAAGGACAATCTAGTAGAATATGATCTATAGTTTCAGGTTCACCGCACTGACAGCGGTCTGTATGCCAGAGATTAAACCTAAATAGAATAGAATTGGTAGGAAAGGATCTTGTTCTTATTCTGGCCAGCCATACGTCTTCTAGTCGCGATTTCATTAACAGTCTATGTTTTTTGCGAATAGATGTGAGATGAGTGAATGCTTCAGCATATTTGCTATTTCTCCATTGATTGTAACTTTCATTAAAGTAAAATTTCTTGATGTGCTGTTTCAGATCTTCAGGAGAAATAGATCGAATAGCATATTGACTCCCTGTTGCTGCTTTCGCCAATGAGTCGGCAATTTCATTACCTGCAATCCCTGAATGTCCTGGAACCCAAACTAACTGTATTGACAAGCACTTTTGAGTAGATTGAATTATTTGGGATCGAAGAAGTTGAATGATAGTTGGTGATGTCCTGGAACAATCTGAAAGAGCAGAGATGCAAGAAAGTGAATCTGTGAAAATGACATATTTTTTGGGTTCAGTGCAAATTTTAGAGACTGCAATAAGTAGTGCCATAGCCTCTGCCGAGAAGATGGAGTTTATGGAATTAATTTTCCCTGTTATTGATAGACTAGTTGTAAAATTGACTATTGCAATACCCACATTTGATCCCTGCTTGGAAGCATCTGTAAATATCAACGTATTTGCCTGCCAAATGACTCATAAACTTGGTGAAATAGCTTACTAATTATATCTTTTGGCAATGATTTAGTCTGAAAAGGGAGACTCGAGGAATAAATTGAGATTTTTTTTGACATTTCTGGCCAGTCTATTGGGACTTTTAATATGCACGAGGTATTTATTCCTTGTTGCTCGAGCCACAATTTGGCTTTAATGGCTAGAGGATGATTACGATTAACTCGATTATAAGTTAGCTTTTCCCAAGCTAAAGCACAGGGGGATAATGATGACTTGCTTAAATTCCGAATGTAAAAGTTTAAGGAGAGCATTTCATGTCTAGAGTGAAGAGAAGTTTCTCCTGCTTCTTGTAGAACTATAGGTATGGGGGTCCATTTGGGAAGACCTGTGGCAATTCTTAGGGCAGTGTGATATATAGTTTCAAGGATTTTGCGATCTGTTGTGCATGCTGAACTAAATATATTACAGCCATAATCCAGACTGGAGACAATAAATGATTTTACGATTTGTAGAAGATGAGCAGTACGAGCACCCCATCTATTGCCTGCGATACCTTTTAAAGCATTAAACTTTTTTGATATAGCTTTTCTCTTTTCCTGAAAATGATGACGGAAAGATAAATTGTGTGAAAAATGTAATCCCAAAATTCGAACATTTTTACTCCAGGAAATAGGATGATTGTTGATGAACAAGTTGAAATTAGGTTGTTGTCGTTTTGAAGAAAAGTTGATCATAGAACATTTTTGCGGGTCTATCGATAACTTCCATTCCTGACACCAATTTTGTAATATTCCAAGTGCAGATGTTAGTTTCTGCTGAAGTTTTCCCAAATTAACAGATTCATATAGTAGAAATATATCATCAGCGTACATGAAACATTTGATGTCAGGGGAAAGGATATCGTAGAGGTCTGCCATAAACACTGAGAACAGGAAAGGTGATAACACGGTCCCTTGTGGAACTCCCCTATATGATGTGGCTGGTGAAGATAGCTTATTTCTCCATTTTACTTGAAAATAGCGAGTTGTAATGAACTGTTGAATCCACAAAGCAGCATTACCTTTGATGTTTGCTTGAAGTAATTTATAAACTAGGCCATCTGGCCAAACTGAATCATAGGCCTGGGAAATATCCACTGCAACCAAAACAACAAATTTTCTAGAGGATCTGGCAGAAATTATGTGATGATGAATGATGGATAAAATACTGTCACAACCTCGATGTGGCAGAAATCCGTGGTGATTGGGATGAAAGAAAGATTTGGTTGATATATGGTCAATAAATCTCTTCAAAATCATTCTTTCCATTAATTTACACATGACACTAGTCAGAGATATAGGACGGTACGATGCCACAAGATTGGCCATCTTTCCCGGTTTTAAAATTGGAATGACAATAGAGGATTTCCATATTTCTGGTACAATACCTGTAAGCCACGATTTATTTATCAGGGAGAGGAGGTAGTCTAGGTTGGTAGTAGTAATTCCTTTTAGTATTTTTGCAGATATCTTATCAGGACCTACAGACGAATTTTTGCATCTGGCCAAAGCTTCTTGTAGTTCAGATGCATTAAAGGGTTTATTGTAGGAGAAATCCTCACTTGTACTTAAATCCAGTGGAATAACCTCTAAAATTGGTGTACGAGTGTAGAAGTCTGTAAACATATTAGCTTGATGTGTAGGATCTATCACTGGAGAATTATTATGTAATAGGATCATATGTGAAGTTGGAGATACTGTAACTCTATTTTGGAGATTTTTTAATAAATTAAAAATATTTTTTGATGTTCCAGCTGAAATTATTATTTCGTCCCAATATTTTCGAGAGAGATATATGAGTAGTCGATGCAGTTCTGCTGCAGTTCTTTTATATGCCATCCAAACGTACTTGTCACATGTGTTTTTGGCTTTACGCCAAAGACGTCTTTTTTGGCCCAGGAGATAACTACATCTAGAAGACCACCATGGAGGATAAGGTTTACTTGGCATTTTCTGCCATCTTCGAAACTTGTGAAGTTTATTTATGCAGAGATGATTGAATTGTTCAATAGAATGAAGATTAGAAATTTCATGATCAGTATTGATGGAAGCAAAGAATTCTGACCACAGGATACGTGATCTGTTTGGTATATGGTGATCAATATCTCCTATAGCTATGCTAGTTTTAGATGATAAATGATCACTTCCAAAACAATTTGGGTGAACTTCTATTTGACTTAGGTGATAAATATCTGGTGATACAAAGGTGAAATCGATGAGTGAAGGTTTATGATGTGGGCCGTAATGTGTTGGAATTTCAGAGTTCAGAAGGCAGCAATTCTCTTCCTGAATCCATTCAAGAAGGTTATTTGCCCTTGATGAAGTAGAACAGCTTCCTAATGCTGTATATCTAATATTGAAATCTCCTATGATGATGTAAGGAGGCTGAATTCCTTGAATTATGCTATGAAGCCACTCTGAAGAAAATTTGCCTGGAGGAATGTAAACATTAATAATAGTTATTGTAGTTGTTGCCACTGTGATCTTGACTGCTAAGAGTTCTCTGCCATCATCTGAGGGACGGATAGGAGAAAATTGCCTTGTTGGAATATTTTTATTTACTGCTAGGAGAAGGCCGCCACCTCGGCTATCTTCTTTATCTTGACGAAAGATTATTTTGTTAAATAAAGATATCTTGTCAACTTTTTTAACCACGTTTCTTGTATTGCAATAATATCTGCAGAGTTAAAATAATGAAGTTTCATGTATGGGCGCTTATTGAGAACACTACGAGCATTCCACGAAATTAATGAGAATATGAAAAAAGTTACAATTATTATGATTACTGTTTGACTTCTACGAACTGATGCACCCAGGATAGTAGTTGCGTTCCATCTGTTAGGAAATTTTATTACTTCCCTTTCTGAATTTTGCATTTTCAATTATTTCTGACTGCTCTTCAGAAGAGTTACCAAAATTAAATACACTATTCACAGGTAAAATTGGATTGAACTGAATGTCACTATTACTAGGGTTTGATTATTGCTTTTGGATTCGACTACTTTTCCGAGTTTTCCTTCTAGCAGGGGATGACGAGAGACTTCTAGTTTCAAATATTTTGCTTACTGTTTCTTCAAATTTTTGGAAAATAGTATTAAGAATTGTTTCTTGTTGGGTTTGAATAGCTAAAATTTTTTTGTCTACTGACTCTTCAAATTTTGTAAGTATTAAGGTGACAATATCATTTATTTTTGCATGAGTAATTTCTGATGGTTGATTAGACTTTACAATTGTAGCAAAACTGGTTTTAGAGCTTTTAAATTGTCTTCTTGCTTCAATAAAAGATAAATGGTTTATTTCCTTAAATTTTAAAAACCGAGTTTCTTCTTCACGAGCTGAACATGAAGGATCATCTGACGCGTGAGATCCTTTGCAGTTTACACAATATGGGACTTTAGTTGAACAAAGATCATTATTGTGATGTGAGCCACAGAGTCTGCATAAAGCTGTTTGTACTTTACATGTTTTTGTTGCATGTGTAAATTTAAAACAAATTCCACATTGACGAACTTTATCCACAAAAATCTTTATGTTTACAATAGATAAAAATACTTTAATTTGAGACGGGATTTTATGTCCGTAGACTCTTACCAAGATAGTTTCTGAAAGTTCTGAAGATCCCTTTTTATTGAAACGTCGTATTTGAGATACAATAAGGCCGTTATTTTCAATTTCTAATGCTAGATTTTCTAGACTTTCGTCCACTGATATGAACGGGATGATAAATTTCGTAGTGTATTGTTCAATTTGTATTTGGGGAGTCACAGGAACATTTAATACTGTTTCGATTTTACAAATTTCTGTTGCTGTTTTATAATCATTTGTAGCGATAATTAGTTTTCCGTTTCTGGTATGTCTCACTTCTTCAATCCCATTTTTGTTGGAAATAGCATTTAATAGTTCAGATTTTAACTGTGAAGGCCTCTTAGGAACTGAGGCATATCCTGCTGTAGGACACAAAAACACTATGAAGTTTGAAATTCCGTCTTCTGAAGCTAATTGTATAGCTAGAGGTGTATTATCATCATAGTCTAATATAGAATTCGATGAATGTTTTGGTATGCGATATTCACATTCAATAGGTGGTATTTCGTCTTGTAAGTCTGTCATTTTGAATTTAACATCTTGTACGTACTTGAGGAAATAAACTATAGAACTACTTGAACTAGAAACTAATAAAATAATTAATCTTATAGGAATTCCCGAATTCCTCTAAACTTAAATAATTTAAAATAAATTGCTTGAGTTCTTCTCAATGCGAATAAAGTTCGAAGAAGTATGTACGTACCGTTAAGAGTTTGCAACTTTTTCTCCACACAACCTACCTAAACTCACTGCAGAAATCTCAGTCTACATAGAAGTTGACGTTACTCTACCTCTAAAAGAATTATAAATTAATAATTGCAATATTTGTAAACAATCTCTTTCACGTCTTAAGACTAATGTCTTGCTTACGCCAACATAAATATTCTTTTTTACATATTGCTTTGGAATATTTTTTGTTGACATTTGAACATATCTGGTATTTATTTTTTTTTTGATATTCAACACGTAATTAAAAACAACCATGGGATATCTATTGGGTTTTTTTAAACAGTAGAATGTGATACAGACATTTAATTTATTGTATCTACATTTCTTTTTATTGCATTATTAAACTGAATAATTTTTTTTTCTTATAGGCTTTCCATGTTCAAATTTGAAGATATTTTTCTTATTTTTTATTTAATTTTTCTTCATTTAAAACAGTTTGAGTTTTGCTCACAAATATTGTTTTCTGCTATACCAAATTTTTCGTTACTTTCATCACTCTGCTTAAATTCACTATCAATATCATGAGAAATGTATACTTCTTTAACAAATTTATCCTTATTGGTTTGATCAATATCTTCAGCAGAAAATTCAATTTCATTTAATAAAATTCTTAAATGTTTGTCAGATGCGTTGATTTACAGTTGTATGCCTTTGGTTAGAAATAAAAGGACAAGCAATTGTATGAAAATACTTTGCAACACGAAAGAGAGCTGCTTATAAAAGAAATAACGAAGCAACATTGGTCGCAAGAAACACAGAGTCACTCCCGACGGTATTTGAATTCTAAGAAAAAATTATTTCAAATTAAGACAAGAAAGACAGGTGAAAAATAATCACACTCATTTCAAGGTGAATGTCACACAAAACGACACTGAAACGATGGCTGATAACAAATAAATAATTTTCTCTGGCTCGTTGATTTTCGAAACAGAATTTGATTCTGTGCCTCGGGTTAATTTATTTAGCTTTATTCAAAGCATATTTTGCTTTTCTAAATGATGATATTTCAATTACTACTACTGTCAAATTATAGTTCTTCATGCATTGTATAGTGAAAATATGATTATGTTATGATTAAAAAGAAGACAAATATTGATTTTGCTTTTACAAGGGAGTGAAATATTGTCACTATATTTGACAAAAAAATTCGATATTTAAATATGAATATTTGAATATAATTTTGATTGTATCAAAAAGATAATTTTTATGAATTAGCATTACTATAAATCTAAATCAATGAAAATTAAATAGTAAAATATCTTAATGAATTTCATATTATTTTATTTAATATTTGTAATTTTTTCCTATATTATGTATTTTCATCATTTAAGTATTTCATTTATTGTTCTGACATATTTATATTAAGGTATGATAACATTTCATACTTTATAAATATTTTCATTATATGTTTGTAATATTGAACAAAATACTACATAAAATCTGCCAAACTACTTATTTTCTATTCCATCTTTATGACTTCTGTAGGCGTTGTGAATTAGACAGTGCTATTTCTTCGTCTTTCTAACGTGCAGACATATCTGCGTTCTCTGACAGTGTCTGAATGGCGTAGGTGGCGTAGGTTTAGTGCCGAATCCGCCTCTTAAATATTACTGTATGTCGACATGATGCAATGTGATTTTCGATATTGGCATCAAACCGTTTTGGGTGTTAACAATTCGTATGAAATTCCATTATAAATATGAAAAATAAGAAAATTATTAACCAGATATTAATACATGTTTTTAAAGTTTATGTTTAAAAGTTGATTATTTTTCTATCATTCTCTTTAATAAATGTTATATTTATATCCAATCACTTTACAAATAGAGATAAATAATTATGTCTTATTTCTCCATTTTTTTAAAAAAAATACATTCAAATATCACTTTAACTCATTGTTCTTCAAGTTTTTTTTCCTAGAATCTTTTAGTGATAATACTTTTCTCTCTCTTGCTCTGCTCAAAATATTAAAAGAAGGAATGTGTTTTATTTGAAAGAATTGAAGTCCTAATTCAATAAAAACAAACTTCTTAAAACGGGATGCGTCTTTTAAGAGAAGAATCATCCCTATAATTTGACAAATGAGATTGACTCCATCATAGATAAGGATCGTTTGCTTAATGTATTATGAAATAATTCCTTTTTCTTTCTAAAGACGTCTGAGTTTACTCTCAAAAGTGAATTCTTTGGAAAAACAAATCTTGTTAGAAAGTTGAGAAACTTAACTATGTGAACGTTTGTAAAAATTATATCGTCTTTTACTTGTAAGAGCAGAATGCTTTTGTTATCTTTATCTATGGAATTTAAATTTTGAAATACATTGTTCTCTTTTAAAATATTCTCATAACATAATTTAAGCGGACATATATTCATTGAAGATATTTTCAGAATTAGATTAAAGTGTCTTATACTATTTGTGTTATCTCCTGTTCGAGGAACTTTAAGTGGCAGGATGATTTTAGAAAACTGAAATTAGAAATATAAACAAATAAATTATATTTCTCAAAATTGATAGGTTCTCGTAGAATATATATTCTAAAGGTATTGTTCAAAAACTTTTTTCTCAATAGATGTTAAACTATTTAAAATAATAATTATAGTTTAAGCAAGTAGATTTGATTGTGACAGTAAAGGCAGACTGTTTTAATTTTTGACCTACTGGTGTAAAAACATAAATTACATTATATCAACTACAAGTTTTAAAAATAAACAAAAATTCTATTTTTGATGTCAACTTTCTATTAGCAGAAAATGTTTGTTACTTAAAAGAGGTAGTTAATAAATAATTCGGATTGAAGTAATTAAGCATAAGAAGTCGTTTTTTGAAATAATTTAATTTACATAACTTTATGTAAAAATAATATAATAGCATTATTTTATATGTTTCATTTATTTATTTTTCAAAATAAAGGAAAACTAACATCAAATTAAAATATTTATTCATTTTATATTAGATGTACCTATAAAAAATGTGAAAATTATTTACCAAATGTTAAGATGTTATTTAATGAAGATTTTTTTTCTTCGACCCATCATTAGCATGTTGTTGAACACAACTCTTTTTTAAATATTTTCTACTTTAAGACTTCAACATCTATAAAGTTTAGTGAAAAAGGAAGACACCAATTTCGTCTCGGTAAACATTAATATTAGTGAGAGATTAGTTGTAAAAATACATACTGTGTGTGTTTGTGTTTCTTTGCAAAAATATTTAAAAAAAAATTTTTACAAGATGAAGCATAAAACATCGCAAATGACACTTTATTTATTGGTTGTATGCTCTAAATGTTTTTGCTATATTTAAATAGTCTTATATATTTGCTTTATTGTTCCTTTTGAGTATTTATTTTATATATTAAACGATCTCCGATTATGTATGTTGAGAAAATTAATTTGATAATATATATCAAAATTTATTTATACCTAATAAAATTGATTGATAATCCTTATTACAGAAAATCATTATTTAGTTAAATTATATAAAATGGATTATATATATCTCGGTTATTAAACTAATTTATTATTTTATACAACATGTTATTTTAAGACGAATGCCTGAGAAACAATTTTTTATATTTATGATATAAAATACAAGTAATGTATTAAAATAAACAGACAGTGAAATACATAAAGGAAGACAAAATATAAACCAATAATGGTTGCTTATTGTAATAACTATCATTTTCCAAAATCAAAAATATAGAAATCATTATGGTATAATTCATTGTAATTTTAAAATGAACATTCGATTTCATTTCCCTTTAGTGTGACAGACGTTTATTTTTTAACATTTAGAATAAAATAACAAAACACATATGTTAATTCTTATATTTATCCTTACAATGTACTATTTAAATTGTTCTCATAACATAAATTAATGATAAATTAATCTAAATATATGCCTCATTTAAAACTATGCTAAAATGTGTTTAAAATATTTTTTAGAATTATAAAGTATCATTCAAATGAAAATAATAAATCACTAAGCTAGTTTAATACTTTTATATTTTTTCACAATTGATAATGTGCATAATTATATATATATATATATATATATATATATATATAGCACATGTTTTTGTAAATTTCAAGTTTAATATTTTAAGAATAATAATATTGTGAATCAAATGTTAAATAAAAGATAATCCTTTGTATTGTAGGTTTTATTATTTCTACCCATATAAGTTTAAAACCAAAAATATTTTTTATAGTCACTGCATAAAACACAATGGCACATTAAAATTTTAAATGATATTTTATTTTAATGAATACTTTACAATTAGTTTTATAGTATTCGAAAAATATCCACTGAATTTACTATCTATTCTCTGCTGAAGAAATTATTACTAATATTATTATTTTCTATATGCTCAAGAAAAGTTCCAAATAATATTTCAATTATTACCTTCTATCTTTATAGTAGAATGAGAATGTTTATATCTCAACAAGTTCGAAAAGGAAAGCTGCCATACATACAACAACTGTTATTTTTATGTTTCAACTTTTATTTTTCTTTTCAAGCAACTATACTATTGTTGAAAACTTTTAAAAAAGTTTCTTTAGAAAAACATTCTTGATTCCTTAAGGCTGTTTGCAAATTTTTTTAAAAAAAGGAACAATGGTTACGGAAACATGTGAATACATATGTATATGATGCATTTTACCTTGAATATATACTATATTAACGAATAAAACACTTCAAATGATATACGCAATAATTTATTAACATGGGATTTAAGTTAATTTTTCTATTAAAATAATTTTTATTTAATAGGGAATTGAAATTTTAGGAGAACTTTTTAGGCCACCCATTAAATAAATTTTAAAATATAATCATATTTTACGTATTTCTGTTGTTAAAGCAATCACAATAGTAGCATTATTTTGAGTGAAACTAGTAGACATTTAAATTATTTAACGAATTACTTTTAAGAAGTTATTCATTTTGTATTAAAAATACATTATTGCTTTATCAATAACAAATGATTAAATAGTTAATTTGCATAGCAATTTGAATGGTTCTACAAATATTATTACTAATGAAGAGAATATTATTGTAGAAATTTACGTATAAGAAACATTATTTTATGTCACAATAATTATGTCTTAGTTTCAATCAAAATATACGTTTTAAGAAATTCATAAATAATTATTAAAATGCAAATAATTGCTACAGATTAAGTTAGATAAATAATTGGCTTAAAATTAAGAAAACAATGTTTGTTGAATTTTCTTTCTCTTATTTATCTTCCATATTAATTCTTAAGAAAAAGCAAACAAAAATGAATTTTGTTTTTTTATCATAATGGAAAGTTTTTAATTTTTCCTCTGAAAAATAGTTTTGTAGCATAATCCAAAATTAATAATATAAAATGTCTTCGACAATATTATTCATTTTCCAAAAAAACGCAAGAATATTTCCTTTTAATAATTTATAAAAAAATTAATTTCACAAAATTTCAATTCTTTCCTTTCAACCAAATCTTTTTCTGAAATTAAAATAATTAAAATAATGGTTACTAGAAATTTTTCTTTACTTTGAATCCTAATATTTTGGGCAAACCATGCTTGAGAAGTTATTCTAAGAATAAAAGTACACACCATGCGAAAAAGAGTCTGAACCAAATAACAGCAGTTTTAAAAAGAACAACGAAAGCCTCTGAACTTAGAAGTAGATGAAAGAAATAGAAATATTTTAGTTTTCAAAACAATGTTTCACGTTTTAAGAAACGCAATTAAAGTATGCAGCGTGAAATTTTCCTATTTTCATACTCTTTTTAGAGTTTAAAATTCATATAAGGCGATTGTTTCTGGAATGTGATTTTTTTCCTTTTAAATTTTTTCATTTAGATTTGATTTAAAAAATAATGAATGCATTTTGTGATAATACTAGTGTACTTTGAATACTAAAATCTGAATTATTTGTAATACATATCATCGATTTAATAAATTTTCCTTAAAATTTACATTCTATACATAGAAAAAAGTTTAAATATAGCAAAAATTACAACATACTTCTACAGTTTAATTTAATTAATTTTTTTGTGAACAATAATATTCATTTTATTACTTTATAATACCCTTCTCATATGATACTAATATGTGTGTATGTGTGTGTACATGTATATATACTTACAGTAGAATGACTCATCTTTGTCGTTGTCTTGAGCAAATTTAGAAGAAGCTATGTTATAGTATCACATTAAATAAAAAAAAGATGATACAAACTAAATATTGTGTGAGATAAAAATTTTCAATGTAAAGATTTTCTTGAGTCATAATCAGAATTATAACGGATTCATATGTTAAGAGAATTAAATTATTTTGATTCCACATTATTTCAATTAAGGTGTAAGAACAAGAAATTTTTCAATATATGACATAACAGGCATGGTAAATCAAATATCAGTAAATATCTGGGTTTATCTTTAATAAAGGGTCGTGGTAGCTTAGTAGTTAGAATATAGGCCTTCCTTCCGGAAAGGCTGAGCTTGATACCCAATGCATCCAAAATCCCACCGAGTACATGCGGTAAACATGCTCGTTAAATCTGTAGAATCGAAAGTCCTATCCCTGAACTTGACTTATCCAAGTGTCGTGAGTAAAAACAACAACTTAAATAAACCTGAAATGATATAAGGATATTCACGAATGATAATGCTTGTTTCTTCTTTATCCATTTTGTTGATAAAATCCATATTATTTGAAACTTTTATATTAATTTTGCAGCCTTTAATTTACCTTCTTCCTCATGATCTGAGATAAAATTCACACCACCTTGAATTCATCAAGTACATGTATCACGTGAATATATTGCACTTTAATATCGGTTCAATAAATGTACTGCGTACTGGAATCAGAACAACGTTTGCCAAGGGGTCTAATAATATTTCTGTTTGTAACAACTGATTTCACCATTACATGAAATAATCTTCTCGCAAGACATAATAGAGACACTTAAAAACAAATTTACAAAATCCTCACTTTATTAGATTACATATTATATACAATAGATATTATTGTAGGTATAGAAATAATTTAATAGTATATTGACTCTTTTTCATTTTTCATAATCTAAATTATTGGGTAATTTGTAATTAAGGCCCAGTATTATTGGCAGTTTTTCAAAGTAAATGTTCGTAGGTACAATACTAATCACAGTTGAACGATAAAAGATGGATATATTTTATCGTTCATCTGTGATTAGTATTGTACCTACGAACATTGTCTTTCTAATTTCTGCATGCATGTCTGTCTGGGTGCATTCCATTACAACTTTGCCAGAGATTCTACAACATAGTCATTCATAGTTCAATCATTTTAGTGATATCTAGTGAACATTTTATTCATGATGGAAAAATGTTATGATATCGTACTGTAAAAACACGAGTTCAACCCTAACTAATAGCAAATAAGGAGAAAAGATTATACTTATGTTTTTAATCTAAATGTGTCAGAGAAAATGGTTTAAAATTTTCATGGCTTCTTTCACCTCCAACACTTGATTATAGACTAATAGCGATAAAAATTTATCGCAGAAGACATAACTGGGATGGAAGTTTAAAAGCAGTACAATATCATATTGCTGTTCGATTGACCATTGCACATTGTAAAGTAGCAAACAATAAAATAACGTGTTATTATAAAATAATGTGTTACTATAACATAACGTGTTATTATAAAATAATGTGTTACTATAAAATACTATATTATTATACAATAACGTGTTATTATAAAATAATGTGTACTACTTCAATTTATTATGACTAGTGATGCGACTATACTCCTCAAGGTGGAATGTCCTGAATTTGATTTCAGACATAGTTTAGCAGTGAGAAATGTGTGTTGTAAATCTCTTTTCTGTATACCTATTAGTCTAGTTGAAAATTTGGAGGTCTTCTGAAATGATAACACATGTGTAAATATCGTATAAAGCTTCTATTTTTTCCATTTCCCATTGAGCATATTTATTCTCGTATATGTTTAATTTATCATAATTGTTAAGAAAAGCAAGCTTCAGTGCAATTTTATTTCATTAAATAGTATTCAAAAATCATTAACTTTTGCTTCTTTACATTGCCAAACATTGTTTATATGAAAATACTTTTTAGAACAATACTAAATATCATCTTTACAGCATAAAAAAATCGGTTTTTGTGTAAAATAATACAATGCTCTCATTTAATACTAGTAAGATTTCTCTTTTATATGTACAAGTAGGGAATCTCTTCTGTGATTTAACAAATGATAATGCGTCTTTTGAAGAAAAAGATCGCTACTCTTAAACTATCATAAAAACATATCACTTCATTAATTTTTGATAGTCTAGTTTATTTTCTTTCTAGTTCAGACTAACTATTATTACGATGAGTTGTATAAATTTAACTATTCAACTAGCTAAATAAAATTTACTTTTCTTTTGAAAATCATAACATTTTAACGTTCTTCTTTATGATATCTGTTTAAAATTTTATCGTCTCACTTTCACAGAAAAACGTAAATGAAAGAAAGTGTTATTATAGAGTTAGATAAGAAAATTGTGTATTGATTATTTGTATGGCATTTTTTATAAATTAATTAAAATAATTAAAATTTTTGTACAGTTTTATTAGCTATATTTTTATTACTTAAACCTATTTGTATGCAATAAAGAATTTACGCTTAAGTAGTTCATTCAATTACTTTAAATTAACTTGTAAATAGTTTGAAAACTCTGTCATTTGACAGATGCTATAAGATAACGCTAGCGTTAAGATTTAATACTTATCATAAATATCAAAATTTATAATTATCAAACAAATTTATATTCTTTGGGCATACAAATTTAACTAATAAACACATGAAAGGTAACTGTTATACTAAGTAATGATTGTATTTTTTTTTCATAACGATTAACATATAAAATTTAATCTAATCCAAAAATAATTAATAATGTTTTTAAAATAATTTCTCTCAAAGTTTTATTATAATATATAATTACATGATAGGTTATAATAAAATTTAAAATTTTAAAATATCATTTTCGAAAACAAAAAAAATATTAATTGGTAAGCATTATTTACATAGTTGAAAAATTATATTTTGTTTAATATTTTATTGCGTTTTTATACTTGAATTTTGTGATTATTTTTCCTTTAAGATTTTGTAAAATAAGCATCATGAAATCATTCGCAGCAAAAATATACCTTATTACTTAAAATAAAAAAATACACTAAATGAAAACTATTTATTTAAATTAAATTTATTATAATACTATTTTAATAATAAAGTTTTTTTATTACAGTCTTGAAAAAAGATTTTTAATGCAGTTTATTCCTATCGTTATACTAAAAGGATTTCTAAGATAAAATATGACTCATTCATTTTATCTTAAAATTAAATATTATTTTAATTATCTTAATCTTAAATAAAAATCATTTGATAAATTTTGTCTCATTCTTTTTTCTCTTCTGGAGAACTTAACTACACACAAAAAAGTATATTGGATAAAAAGAAGTTTATCTGAATTTATTGACGGGAGAATATTATTTGAGTTAATGATGTTGAATAAAATATCTTTCTCTGCACACACTATTTTAGTATTAATCTCTTTAAGAATAAACAATATTGTTTATTTACTTAACAAACATCATAAGCGCATTTTATAAAGAATTAAAAATTGCCTTATGAAATATTAAATATATAATGGCGCAAGTGCTATTTCCCGCGAAAGAATAACAACCATGATGACTTCCTGTCTCTTCAAACAATATCGACTTAATATAATTCTATCGGGTGTTGTTTTTAACATTTAGAACAACACAGCTGTTTTTCTACGGATTGTGATATCTAATTATCGACGAATTATAAAAATTAAATAATTTTGAAAAATAATTGAAAAGTAAAATTACACTAAATCATAATTTGAATGAAACTTTTTTTTTCAAAACAAATTTATCTTATTTTTTAAAAATTAAAAGTTGAGAGGAAATTTGATAACAATTGACAATGATTTGTATTGTAATTTGCATTACATTGAAATATATATATCGGTTTTGATTTTTATACCATTAAGCTGAATTATTTTAAGGTTTAAAAACATTTAAATTTGAAAATATACAGTTGCTTGCAAGTTATTGAAATATTGAAAACATTTAACATTTATGTAAAACAAAATGTTGATTAATCTGTATTTCAAGTTTTATTATACTTATTTTAACAAGAAATATTATATTTATTATCACAAAACGCATATTTATTTTACTCTCCATAGTCAATTGAATATATTTCAACCAAAGATAATTGAATACTTACTTTTATCTAGAGTTAAGTATTTTCTACTATGAAAGAGTTCTTAAATGAAAACAAAATGCACAGTGGAAAACTTTGAAAGGCTTCTTATAACATATTATGTGAACTAGGCTCAAATTAATTATTTAGAGTTAGTATTAATTTATATGTCAACTTTTGACTTAAACTTTCGGATATATGAAATGAATTATATAACGAAAGACTATGAAGTGTACGTATAGTGAACTATAAAGAGAACACGCGCGCGTGTTATTACACTGTATTGACATACACTAATAAAAGCTTGTTAATTTACCTGTAGGTTGTTTTATTAAATCTAAAACTAATTAGAATGCTTAAAAATTTAAAAAAATGTAAATTTTATTGTATTCATTTGAAAATATCATCTTTTTGCATTTTGCAATTTATGATCTATTTACATTTAAATATATATGCAAAATAGAATATTATGATTCAATGTAAAAAAGATTATTTAAAACAAAAATGGAGAAAAATTAGCATAATATAAATTTCACAGCTGCAAAACTTTCTTATTGATAATGGCTAATAAATAAGATCATGAAAGTGAAAGAAATGCATTTTCTGAAAAATTTATTTCCAAATGCAAAATTCACAGTAATATTTGAGATTCAAATTCAAAATTAATTCAATGTTTCTCTTTTTTTAAAGAAAGACCATTTTACTCTTTGCTTTATCAAGTACCATTTTTTAAAATTTTTCATAAAATTTTTTCTATGATTTAATCCATATTTTAAAGAAAATGGGATATACAGCTATTTACATAGCTCATAAAATGTAATACGTATAATTGTTTGATTTTCATATTTTAATGCACATAAAAAAGTACCGACATATGTAACACATAGAACTCATGATTTACTTAATTATATTTTACAATAAGATAAGATTGGACACTCATTAAAGGAGAGTAAAAAGCAATGCGATAACATCTAAACAGAACAAGGTACTCTGAAATGTGCTTCCATCAAACACGCCCAGGAGACGATTTTTCTCTACTACTGTTAATATGAGTTTTTGAACAAGATTGTTCTAATCCATAAAGTCTACTCTTGCATTATGTTGTCAACTCTTATACCAACAGACACCATTGTCACCAGACCAGTCTTCCACTTGGTTGCACCGTGGTCTCGGAAAACTACCAGTAGAGATTTTAGGTTTTCCTATTTTTCTCTAAGTGGAATTACAATTACTTGGCTTGTAATTAGGTAAGATTGAAAGTCTATATCAGAGTAAGAACTTATAAGATTTGTAGGACTTGTAAGGTAAGGCATTTTATATGTAATCGGATAATGCCTTGCTAATATGATGAATGGATTATCAAGTACTTGGCAGGAATTTGATTTACTTCTCTTTTGTATTGATAACGGATGAAAAGTAAACCAAAATTTACCACCTAAAATATGCTGAGTGTCTTGTTTCCATTTACCTGGATAGATTTTTTTTGATTTTGTTTGTCCTCAACAACAAATTTAATTTCTTTTGAGAGTTGTGGAAATTTTTGGAAGTCAAGTGTCATTTTAGACACGAAGATATCATATTTTACAATAGCTCGCAAATCATGGCAAAAACCATCAACAATTCTCTCTAGTTTAGACTTCAGAACTTTCTAGAGGTGCGGGAAAATATGATAAAGGTAAAGCTATGTACCCTATATCGATTAGATGATTGATGAAAGAAGTAGTTTCTCCCCTTTGTTCAAAAGCATCTGCGGAGCTTGTCAGCAGTTCACTTATTCTGAATATTTCCTCAGCAGTCAATGCAGTGAGTTCATTTTCCTGTAGCAAAGAAGAACATATTTCAAATTCTCCAACAAGAAAGTCTGCAAAATTTATGGAAAATATTCTTACCAATAGAAAACCTATGTTTATTTCCGAAAAAACTACTGGTTGCTTTCCACATGAAGTAAAATTTCTGCTTCTCGAAGGAAATCATTTCCAATCAATGTCTGCTTGCCCGAGGTAAAACAATAGGACTGGCTGAGAATAGATCTACCTTCATTTGCAATATAGTTGCATTAACAATATTGTAACATTGGTAGTCAACAAGTTGAGTATGGATTTTGGTCAATCAGCAAGAGTCATTGTCAAGGCTTTCTTTTCAAAACGAAACCACATTTCTTTCAGTAGGTGATAAAGGATATCACTTTCGTGAAATCGGCTTTCTCTGTTGTGGTATTATAGACACTTTCAGTTAATGTTGCTGCTTGTGTAATCTCATTTCTTTGACCAGGGGTCAGAGTAAATTTAAGTGGATTTCCAAGTGCACACTATACTACTCAAAAAATTTATTTGGATTTTTCCCAATGGTGTTAAAGATGATGATATTTTAAAAGAATAAATGACACCATTAGAAAAACAAACAGTGTAAATCTTATTTGCAGGACTGCAAATAATTCATTTTGTTTTTATTCGGACTGAGGAATCACATCTGTAAAGCTTCACTGATTATGAAACATAAGGTTTTTTTCAGGTTGAAAAGATATTTTTTAAACCCAAAAACATACTTTACTTTCTTATTTAACTGAAACTTCTAGTAAAATTTTTCTTCCACTTCGTTCCAATGCCTTCATTTAAATTCCTGAGATGTCTTATTCTTTTCTTTAAAATCAATTGGTTTCATATTATCAAAAGGTATTATCAATTGGTTTCATGTTATCATATCTTTTGACCTTCTTTTGACATCTTTACAAGGTCAAAAGGATCTACAAATTCTTTCAACTCGTCTGGGAAATGCTGTTCAAGCTCAAATGAACATCAGTTTTTAATTTGATGAGCAATATTAAGATTGGATAATTCTTCAAATGTTTGCATACTTAGTTTAATAAACCATTTAATCCAATAATTAAATAACTCAAATGTAGTCTATACACGTACGATCTGGAAATTTTCTATAATGAGAAATAATGTTCTAAATCTTTCTGGATTTAATTTAAATCTTTTCAATAGAGCATTCTTAATATGTTTAAATTCCTAAGTTTTGTACACAATAACTCAGTATACAATTTTGCAATCGCATCTGAAAGATTACTAGCAAATTAAAAATCCCATAAAGAATTTGGCATTTTTAAGTTAATTTTTGGTTAATTGTCTCTCCAATAGCTTAAAGATATATTGATTTCTCTCACTTTCTTTCGAACTTAAATGGGATAGCATTGTTAGAATATATATTTTACGAACACTGACTTTTGCAGTAACACTATCTGTTGATTTGTTTTGGAATTCTTCATTTAAAGATGAATTCTGTGTTTTTTAATCACGTTTTTAAATTTACGATAGCCATTTTAACGTCTACAAACTCACATAGATACATCATTGTTTTTTCAAGAAAATTAATGCCATTTAATTCATAGATTTAAAATTTCATTTTAAAATGAGTTTATAAATTGTTTTTCATTTACTTTTTTCTTGACTTACTGAATCCAAGATTGTTATAGACTTTATATACTAAAATTTCAATTTAAAACTACTTTTTAAGCAAAATTAACAATGTAAACATGATAATAAGATTTCTTTTGTTTTCTAAATAATCAAGTTCAAAATTGAAATAAGCTCATTTTCAAAGATAATGCCTCAAAATTTAAAATGGGCTAAATGAATTTAAAATGAAGAATCAAAATATAATTTAATGCTATTAAACCAATATTTATTTGAACTAATAAAATAATTGTCTCGAAAAGAAATTTTACCTTACATTCCAAATATTTAAATACAAAATAAGAAAAGAAATAATTCAATGTTTATGATTTTATCAATATATTAAATCAAATTAGCCACAAGCATTAATTAAAATAACAGCGACATAAAATAATTTCGCGGTAATGAAATATTTTAATCATTATGTTCAATAACACATGTGAAAATTTCATTTTAAATATTTAGTTATTAAATATCTAAAATGCAATATTCTACATAAATTGATTTTTCATTTTGATGCTATTTATATTTTAACAAAATTCTAATTAGCATTATTAATAAGAATATATTCAGAACAGCAATTTGAATTTCGTTTTTTAAAAAAATTTTAAATTAACATAGCTTCTAATATTACTTAGGATGAAACTCAAACTACAATACCCAAAATATCTTTCCAAACTGTTAAAAAATATAAATATGCATATTACTATTCAAAATAATCAAAAAAATTATCTTCCATATTAAATTTCATTTAAATCCAATTTTTATCAATAAGTTTATTCTGCTACATAAAATAAAAATTGAAAGTATACTCATTAATAAAATAAAACGCAAAACCATAGATTTTATGTGATAAATACCATTCATCATTTAATACTGGAAATTCATTACAATAAACATTGATTATGATTTTAAATGCATCATTATTTTTTCATAAGAACATAAAATAATGTATATTGTAAAATTTCTAAAAAGCTAACTAAATCTATATTCCCTGGAACCAGGGGGTATGCGTACCTCCCTGGGGCTTGAGCTAGCCAACAGGCGCGTCAGTAGGTGGTGGATGACTGAACGTCCTGTAGGAATGACAGGATAGCCTTGAATATAGAATCAGAGGCCGCGAACCAGCTCCCGTAAACCCTGGTGTTATGCGATCCGTGCCTAGGGCTAATTGGCACCGCGGTATTGGTATCTTAACGGAGCCTCTAGTTGCCTGGCAAACTTCTAAAGTAAATTGCCTTGCCCAGTAACTGGTGGCAATGCTGGGTGAACTGTCATATTACCTGAGCTTATTAACTGTTATTATATCGCTGAAAAGACATTAAAAATAACAAACATTTCTGAATTTTTCAGGAGAAACTTCTGAAGCAGACCTTTCTGAAAAAGACAAGGGAACTCAGAGACAATCTAATGAAGGGGTAGCAATGAAACCTTCACAGGAGGTAGAAATGACCTCCAAATTATCTTCTTCTGGTGAGAGTCAGGAAGCTATCTCTAGCATGACTGACTCTCTGACCAGAATCAAGCTTAAAAAGAGACTATCTGGTGACCAGAAAAAGAAGCTGGTGAAGCGCAAAATCGTCTTCTCGAAAAATCGTCCTCAGCGATTTTGCGCTTAATCGTCAAAATGAATTAAGCGCAAAATCGCTGAGGGGACTTGGGTTGAAAAACCCAAGGCAACCAAAGCCGAGAAGCGTCCTGCCAACCAGATGAACCAGGGCAAGGTCGGAAAGGCTGCCAAGAGAGAAGGACCTGAGGGATTAACTTACAGGGCGGCTCTCACGGCGATCAAGATGGCTGTGCTCTTAGAAGGTCATCCGAAAAACGGTTAACAGAGAAACAGGTCTATGACCTGGAACTCTTGTTAACCAGGAAAATAGGAAGGAATGAGGAGGGTTTTGCCGCAACCTTCATATCCTGTAAACTAGAGAATGGGGCTCTTATTATCAACTGTGCAGATCTGGAGAGCTCAAAGTGGCTGGAACAGAATGTCAGTGATATAAGCTCTTGGCAGGAACATAAACTCTTGGTGGGTGAGGCAAAGAAACTTGTCAGAACCACCAAGATAATTGCAAAACTGCCAAAAATCTGTAGTGAACTGGAACCTAAAGAGCTCCTGAGAAAAATCGAGGCTCAAAACGGTGGGGTCACTCCAATGGAGTGGAACGTTCTTAACATTAAGAACGACCCATCTGGGCGGACCATCGTTCTTAGTGTGCCTGAATTAGATGCTGCCACACTTCGTGTAAGGGGATATAGGTTTCATATTGGACTTCACCAAGTGCAGGCTAAAGTATTTGACAAACCTGCTCCTGCTGATGGGGGTGAAGGTAGTTCAAGCCAACCTCCACCACAGTAGAAGTAGTACTACTAACATCAGTAAGAAGTTTCTTGCTGGGGATATACACCTGACCCTGATTCAGGAACCCTGGTTGGTTAGGGGGAGAATCAGTGGTCTCAAAGGAACTAAAGGCAAGCTTATGTATTGTACTAA
The DNA here is from genome assembly GCA_037975125.1 of Latrodectus hesperus. NCBI lineage: Eukaryota > Metazoa > Arthropoda > Arachnida > Araneae > Theridiidae > Latrodectus > Latrodectus hesperus. The sequence continues at coordinate 106,487,239 of CM075853.1, read as the reverse complement.
TGGTAACGCTAGAATTTGTATACTCTTACATAAAAACATTGAGGTTCTTCCCCTCTCTGAATTTATTCTTAGGGACCTGACAGCTGTGAAAGTCAAACTCAACATAGAGGGTAGGGACAGGGAAATTGTTTTTGGCTCTGGATTCCTGCCCTATGAAGAGAAGGCTCCACCTGACCATTCTCTGCACAAGCTCATGAACTTTTGCAGAGATAACAACTTACAGGTAGTCCTAGGACTAGACTGTAATGCTCATCATGTTGTCTGGGGAAGTACGGACACAAATAAAAGAGGTGAGTACCTTTTGGAATTTATTCTAAACTATGGGTTAGATATTCTAAATGAGGGCAACGAACCAACTTTTGTTACTTCCAATTGATCTGAAGTAATTGACATTACTATAGCGACAACGCTGATTAGTAAAAATATCAAATATTGGAAAGTAGATGACAGACCTTCTGGCTCAGATCATCAAAACATCCATTTTGAAATTCACTCTAATGTGTGTCTGGATCGCATATTCAGAGACCCAGTTAGGATGGACTGGAAGAAATTCCAAGAAGAACTGACTGGGTTGATTGAGCTCGGGAACAGACCTATTAGAGACAACTACGATCTAGAAGTTACAGCAGATCTTCTGCAGAGAAGTATTCTAGATTCTTATCATAACAATTGCCCCATTCGCACTAGAAGAGCTAAACTCCAATGCCCTTGGTGGAATGACTCTCTAGCTGCCGAAAGAGCAAATGTTAGAAAACTTTTTAATAAAGCCAAGAAAAATGGTGAATGGGAGAACTATAAAATGGCCCTCACTATTTATAACAAACTTGTTAGAAAAAGCAAAATTAACTCCTGGAGGAAGTTCTGTGACGAGATAGATTCTATTTCTGAAGGAGCTAGACTCCAGAAACTCCTTAAAAGGGATGAACCTATTTTGGTTGGTACCCTAAAAGACGAGGAGGGTAATTTTGCTGCTTCCGGAAAAGGGGTTATGGAAATTATGACCAGGACCCACTTCCCGGGAGCTAGAGATATTTATAGCAACGAAGGGGAACATTGCATTGGCTCTTTACAAAGAGTCAATAGCAATCAATGGACCATCGCTAAAAATATCATAAACTACAACATTGTTAAATGGGCAATCTTTGCCTTTAAACCTCTAAAATGCCCTGGGCCTGATGGAATTATGCCCATCATGATCCAGAAGGCAGAGAAGGTTGTCATACCAGTGCTAACTAGAATTTATAGAACTAGTTTGGCCCTGGGATATATACCAAAACATGGCAAAAGACTAGGATTGTTTTCATTCCAAAACCTGGCAAGGACACTTATGACCAGGCCAAGTCATACAGACCAATCAGTCTTTCTTCATTCTTTTTTAAAATTATGGAGAAAATCATTGATCGGCATATTAGAGATTACTTGGCTAGAAATAGTCCCTTGCATGCTATTCAATTTGCCTATCAACCCGGCAAATCTACTGAGACTGCTCTACATCAGCTAGTTTCCAAGATTGAAGCCACTCTGGATCAAAAGGATATTGCCTTGGCAACTTTCCTCGACATCCAGGGTGCTTTTGATAATACTTCCCATCCATCCATCCTCAATGCACTTAGAGGGGCAGGGATTAATCAGACCCTGTGTACTTGGATTGAGGCTTTAATTTCGGATAGATATATACAAATGAACATTTTCGGTGAATCATTTGAAAAAAAAGACTATCAGAGGTTGTCCTGAAGGAGGTGTTCTGTCACCATTACTTTGGAACCTAGTTGTAAATAGCCTTATAAAACATCTAAATGATAGGGGCTATTATACGCAGGGATATGCTGATGACATTGTCATCCTTATCCTTGGTAAAGATTTTGACATAACTTGTCATCTCATGCAGGATGCTCTAAGTTATGTAGGTCAATGGTGCATGGAAAGGGACCTGATGGTTAATCTTCAGAAAACCTACCTTGTACCTTTTACACGCAAAAAGAAACGGAAAGGTTTTTTCATACCAAGACTTTTTGATGTTGAAATCAATGTGGCTTCAGAGGTGAAGTATCTGGGCATCTATTTAGACCAGAAACTCACCTGGAATAAGCACATTGATGATAGGATCAACCGAGCAAAGAAAAGCATTATGATTTGCAGGCGAATGCTTGGTAAAAACTGGGGTTTACATCCAAAACTGATGTTATGGATGTACACAGCTTTTGTCAGGCCCATTTTCACATATGCCTGTGTGATCTGGTGGCGTAAGGTGGAACAGAAGACTGTGATTGACAGACTGGGGGTCTACAAAGACTAACCTGTCTCTGCATCACAGGAACAATTTCCACCACGCCAACCAGAGCATTGGAGGTTGTGTTGGATCTGACTCCCTTGGATATCTTCATCTGCAGCGTTGCAAGAATGAATGCATACAGAATGAAGCTGCAAAACCATTGGTATGACCAGCCTGTTGCCAAAGGGCACAAGGGCATCACCAGGAAAATTCAAGACCATACTTTCATGATGCCATCTGACATCATGGAAAAAACATACATGTTTGATAGGACATTTGATATAGTTTTTCCGACTAGATACGAATGGGATAACAAGATGTTTGAAACTAAAACAGGAGACCTAATCTGGTACACAGATGGATCACTGAAGAACAGCCTTTTAGGACTGGGAGTTTGTGGCGTGTCACCAAGAATCAGCTTGTCTGTAAGACTTGGGCGATACGCTTCGGTCTTCCAGGCAGAAGTTTTGGCCATTATCCACTATCTGCGACTGAATATGAAGAAGGGCTACTACGGTAAGCGGATTCTCATTTTCAGTGAGTGTCAAGCTGCTTTAAAAGCGCTTAATTCCTTCGAAATCAAATCTAAAATGATTCTGGAGTGTAGAAACATTCTTACAGAACTGGCAACTAGAAACAGGGTGATCCTTGTATGAGTGCCAGGGCACAAAGGTATCGAAGGTAATGAAAGGGCTGATGAGCTTGCTAAACAAGGATCGTCTTTTGTTTCCATTGGTCCAGAACCTTTTTGTGGGATCAATTTGAAGACCGCAAAAACCAATGTTCTTAGATGGGAAAAACGGAAGATGTATGAAGCTTGGCTCAAATCTCCTGGTCAAACCCACGCTAAAAGTATGATCTGTAGATCATCAGCGAGGATTTCCTATGAAATTCTAAGATGCTCTAGGCAGAAGATACATTTAATCGTAGGCTTCATAACTGGGCACTACTATTTCAGAAAACATCTCCATAAAATGGGACTGTTTCAGCAAGACCCTATCTGCAAGAAATGTCATATGCAACAGGAAACGGCCAAGCATATCATTTATGAATGCGAGGCTCTTGCCCTCCCTAGATTAACCTCTTTAGGCATCATCCATACTAGAGAGTTACACCTAGACTCCATTAAAGGGTTATCAGATTTTATTAATAAAGTGGGTGACCCGAGCAACTGGAACTAGGAACATTAGGTTTGGAGTTAATGGTACAAAATGCTGATAAAAGCAGAGGTGCCAATGACATACAAACCCAACTTGTAGAAGAAGAAGAAATCTATATTCAGATTAAGAATTTTACTGCTTCCAATATGTTTATATGTATGCAAAATAAAATGATTTTCATTTCCTTTATTAATTCTTTAAACTAAATAATGTAAAATTTCAACTATTTATACATTTTATAGTAGTTTTTATTTATTTATAACTATTTATACATACCTAAAGTAGGTGCGAATAAGTAATCCAAAACATGTTCGGCCACACCTACTATAGCTATTCACATAGATTATAAAATATATAGCAAATACTTGTGTTTGATTTTAATATTTTAATGCACAATACAAACATAGATAACACATAAAGCAAAATTTAGGTAATTATATTTAACAATAATATATGTTAGGAGTCTCCTTGTAAAGGAACGTCAAGTTTGCATAAAAAAATAGAAAAATGTATTCTGAAATTGCGGCAATATTTCAATTTTATTGAAAAACGCATTTGAGAGAATTAGCAATATATAATTTATAAGAAAAACGTAGAGTATTAAGAAAATATATAATAATCAAAAGTGTTCTATATTTAGCAATTCCAATTTAATATGCATTTGGAAACTCAGTTTAAATTTCCAAATTCAAAGTAAATATAATACAATCAATGATATTTTCAATTTAACATCTTTAAACTTTGCCATTTAATACACTTTGAGAAAATAATTATAAAATGTAACAAAACTACATTTAATTACTAATTAACAATAACTAATGTATAATTAAATGAAAACTTTTAAATTTCAAAAGAGTTATTTAAATTATCGTTAGCAAACAAGTAAATATAATATACAATTTTGAAAATCTATTAAGAGGGAAATATATGCAATATATTTAATACATTTCAACTATTAATATTATCATTTTTATATTTCCATTAGCTGAATAGTAAGATAAATATTTCAGCCAATCTATTTCCCGGAAACCAATTAATAGGATTAAACATGTAAATAAATTATGCAAATTCACATAAGGTTAAAAAATACTTTCTATATTTCATATCAGATGAGGAAATTTAAATATAGTGAAACATTAATTTATAAGAATTGATTTTAATTATTTTAATTTGTATTATAATAGATATTAATTAATGAAAGGTATAAAGAAATAAAATTATTAATTTGAAATGAGCCAATC
>CM075853.1:98825066-98997566 GCA_037975125.1 Latrodectus hesperus | reverse complement strand
TATAATTTATAAATACACTTTTGACTTAATATTTATTTATATTTAGCGTTTACTAAGAATATTATACATTACTCCTAAAACACACATCTAAAACCATAGTCCCCATTTGTTTACACCCTAAAACATACATTAAATAATGCTTTTGGCTGAAGTGTTTAATTTAACTTGAAGTAAATAAAGAATTTACTTAATTTTTCAGATTATTTCTTAATTTTATACATTCTTATTGGGGTTAAACAAAGATTTTTATTTTTACATTTACTTCAGTTTTAATAACAAAATATATTGATTTTATTTAGCTAAAATTTGCAATTAATATCTTCCTTTATAATTATAAGTTCTGTCCTTAAAAGAGGATAATTTTTATAGTAAATATAAATTTTACTGTGATTTATATTACAAGCTTTTTATGAATGTTACGCATTTATAAAATTCAACTTCTTATAAATATTCGAAAAATATATTATTAATATTTATATTATTCTTACAAGGAACATTTAACTAAATTTTAAAAAAACCCGTTACCTTTCTACAAATAAATTTTAAATTATCTTCTTTTATATTTATTAAATTAAATTTTCAGTTAAAATGATACTATATTTTAGGCGCCATAATTTCATATTATGATAAAGACATATCTAACAATAATGAATGTAAATATTATCTCATTTCCTAATACATCAATAAAAATGTCTATTTACTTACTATGTCTATAAGTTGGGAAAGCTTAAGTCCTAGATGTACAGTCACTTTGTGGGAATGGTTGCCTACAGGCCTTATGAGTCTATTATAGTCACTGAGCAAATCATCGTGCAGTCTCTTGGCGGCTGGATGCGCCTTAGAGACTTGTGTTGACAGCAACAGAAGACAGAGAACAGAGTAGAGCCATGTCCAGATATGTCCTAAATGAGCAGGTTCCCGGCTGTCGCTCCTACATCCTGCTTTGCCTAGTGATGCAATGGCCAGAGATCGGAGTCCCCCGTCCGCATGTTCTTCCACGATGCTCTTCGCATCAACACGGCCTGCCACGTCTTCCTCATTTGTGTTATATAGCAGACTGGTAGAAGGGATCGGTCGATAGCATCCCTTTCCTCGGATGCTCATCTTGAGCTTCCTGATCCTCTGCTCAGAAAATCCTGTGCCAGAGATGGTTTGCTTCTGATTCAAGAAGAAGCTATTTTAATCTGTTTTTTTCCTTCAGGATGTTATTTTGAAAAACAGATTATTCGAGAGAAGAGTTTTTGACATTCCATGCAATGCAGGCCTCCATTCCACATGGGGGAGAGGGATGTGAAAACGAGTGAGACAGCAGCGCCACTCAACGGCAGATCATTTGAATGATGCTGCATTGCTCTGAAAGAGCTCCCTTCCTCCTCTTTTTTTTCATCACTCTGAGTAACGGATAACGAAATGGGAAGCTGAATGAGAGCATTGATCTCAGAATGGATGATATAAAAATTATCACATTTTTTTTTTACTTTTATATTTTTCTTAGATGCAGGAAGCGTTTTCCCTAGATTAATTTAACAATTGATACATCAAAGAACAATGAAATAAATTTATTTTATTTAACATAATTAATAATATTATTATATCATGTTTTAGTCAAAATATTAGAGTAAACAAATTTTTCAATAAACTATTTATTGTCAATTTTAAAAAAAATAAACGTACCTATTATTTAATAAATACTTATATTTTCGAACAAACCAACTAATCTCCATAAAAAATAGTTTATTATTCAAATTTTATTTTGATCAAATTACACAGTTTTAGGGAATAAATTTAACTACTTTAAATTATCTTATTTGAAATTTTATAAAAATATTGATTGTAAAATTCAAAATGTTTTTATCGAATAATCTTTATATACTTACATCTTTTTTATTTTAACATAATATTTTTAAAAATTATTAGTCAACTCTTAAATATTCAGCAGTATATAAAAATAAACATTTTATTCATATTTCTACGAATTAATTGCTCACAAAAAGTTAATTGAAAATATGGTTTATGTACAATCTCAAAATATGTTTTTGCCTATAAAATGCTTTTTAAAATAAATAATGTACATCAAAATATCAAATTTATTATTTATGTAGATATTAAAAAACAATCATTTTACTACCTTCTAATAATTTGTTGTTGCTGTTGCCGTGTGACAAGAAAAAAAAGGAGAATAGTGAAAGAAGACAAGTCATATGGGACCAAAGGCATGGAGCACTGCCCTGGAATCATCTTCAGCATTTTCTGTATAAAAGGTGTCATGGCAGCAGTCTAATAATTAGTAATGCGAATGAAAATGAAACTCTCAATATAAATTTAATTTTGACAATTTTTATCTATTACATAATTTTTTATTATTTTTCAAGACTATTATTTTTATATTTTACGCTTAATATTATTTCACCATCTTCTTTTTCCAGTTTATTAAAATATGAACAAATTTCCTTGATAACCACATCACACATAACTATATTGAATAAACTCAGATCAAAATATACTCTTCAATTAAATATTTTTCAAGCAAAATATATTCATATAGAATACCAACTAAAAAAATATTTGTAAATAATTTTTATTAATATAATTATAATTTATAAAGAAACACAATAAAAGATAGTATATACTCCAGAATTTCTAATTGTTTTTAACATTGAAATTATGTAAAATCCTATTAAATATATAAGTACTAATAACATATGTTTTCAAAACACGCGTTTACATAGTTGATAATTAACGCATTATGAAATACTTCAAAATAATATCAGTTTAGAAAAATTAAATTGATAAATTTAGTTTTAAATTCGTTAAAAGGTTTCCTTTTATGATGCGTGGTATTAAATTCACTTCTGCCGAACTTTTTACAAATTTAAAAATTCAGAAATTCATTTTACAGCTATAGTTCTCAACATGTTCTTAATAAATTATTTATGTATATAAATAGTTTCAGTAAAATCATTTAATATATTATTTATTAAAATTTGTCAAAATAATTTAACACAAAATTTTACATACAGAATAAAGGAATTCTACATCAAAGAGAGCATCGAAAAATATTCACTCAAAAAGATTAGAAAATAATAATTCACAAAAAAAATATAAATGATTATTTTAAAAGTAAAATATATAAAAATATATTTATTTGATTAAGAAAACAATGATTTATATTTCTTACTAAAAATGGATTTTATAGACAGAAAAAAATTATATCGCTTTCAAAATTTTACGCAATGAAATTAATTATAAAAATTTTAAATATTATTTTGGCAACAATACACAAATCTAGGTTAACTGCTCACAATTATATAATAATCACTGTTTTATTATCTTTATATATACATATATATATATATATATATATATATATATATATATATATATATATATATATATATATATATATATATATATATATATATATATATATATATATATATATATATATATATATATATATATATATATATATATATATATATATATATATATATATATATATATTACATATAACTTGACTAAAGTCATTTTGTAGCATTTTGTATGAAATTAATTTAGCAGGAGATAAAGAGAAAATATTAATAATAATATTGATAATAAATCAGAAGATTCTTTAAATTGCATAAAAATGAATATCTCCCACTTTTTACTTAGTGTATACTCTGTTAAGTTATTATCTATATTCAGATATCCAACTTCTGTATGTTTTTCTTTTCTATTAAAACAGGATACTTATTTTAGAAATCTGTCCAATTAGCATTTGATTATAAAACGTTATTGCATAAAGTTAGTCCAAATATGGTTTTGAGATCCAAAGAAAGTGCTATGTTTTGATTTGCGCACTTTTCTCACCACGGAAAATTAGAAATTAAAAGTGTGTAAGAATTTGCAGTAGTGTAAGAATTTGAAGTGTAAGATTTAAATCTATTATTTTTTGTGATTTTTTTAGGAATAGAAATGCACTGATATCAAACCGCTTAATATATTTTAAAATATAACACTACATCTCTTGAAAAAATTGGAAACTGAAACAGATATTGCATATTTACTTTTTCAACATATCTTTGAAAAATCTCCAGACATATATGCAGGAGATGTTTTTAAACTGAAGACAACGATGTCTGATAGAAGTTGGATAAAAAAAAGAACAAAAAACAATACAACAAAAAAGAAAGAACAACAAAAATTTCCAAAAACCATATCATCCAAAACATGATGCCAAATTATAATTTACAAGAAATGTTATTGATACAAAAACTTAAAAAAAGCTTATTTTTCTGTTTTAAATTTTGAAGAAAACATGCTTACTTTCAATATAAAGGACCAACATTTAGTTATTTGACTTTTGAAATAAAGCAAATTTAAGCCAAAGTCCTTTTCTTCTAGGTTTGATGATGAGAAAATATTCGGGATTGAATCTACTTAAAAAACGTTAGAATTATTCTTAACTTAATAAAACTAAATAAACCTTTGCTTAATAAATCTTAACTTCTATAAAACCAAACTCTATTTTCCAATAAGCCCTGGTTAAATAAAATTTTACGAATAGGAAAAGAATTTAGAGGAACAGACAAACCAAACTCTTACTTTATATAAAAGAAAAATATTCAGCAGCATTGACAAAACAAGAATCTGGTGCCTATTTATTGCTGTTGAGTCCACCGTGTTGGACATTCTCGCGGTTTTGCAAATGCTCCGATTGGTATCGAATATTCTAGAATGTCTACAAGATACGTCTCTGCCATGCGCAGATGTGAGCAAATGTTTCCTCATAGGTATAAAAAGAATTCACAATAAGTACGTAAATAAATATGTAGAATTTTTTGAATTAAAAGTAAAATCGTACGACAACCAAAAATTATTTTTTAAAAATATTTGATCTGTGAATTGGGATAAACTTTATATGACTTTTACAAAGTTTCATATAAAATAGCCTAGTGTAATAAGCCTATCACCATTGGTGAAGAGCTTATTTTGTCAGCAGCAATTGAGATTGTAAAAACTATGTTTGGGGATAATTTTGCAAAATAATTGCAACCACACCTCTTTCAAATGATACTGTTGACCTCTATATTAGTGATACAACTGAAGATAAATAGTGTCACCTTTTTTAGAAGCTCTGCGACATTGTTTTCAATGCAAAGTATACAATCATTTGTGAAACAAAAATTGTCACTGTGCATTTAAACATATGCATAGTCTACTAAAAAATCTGGCCTCCACATAAGTGATCAGGACTTGGCTCAAATATTTTGCTAACTGCGGTTGTAACTGTAAAATATTATAAAAATATGAGACCCCTAAAATCAAGAATCATTTCCGTATTTTGTAAAGACATGGTTGCGATACATTCAGCATTACCATTTTACTGCGTATCAAGATAGTTATCACGTGAGAAATTTTTGCTATGTGTTCATAAATTAAGAGAAAAAATTGCTATTTTCCTCAAAAAAACTGTTAAGAGAATTTTCACGGTGATTTATTTGTGATGAAATCAAGTTACTAGTTTGAAACATTTGAGAAATTAAATAAATCAAATCTTCATTTTCAAGGATCAAATATGCATATATTGGATATGAGGGATAAGATTGTTACTTTTTTTGCAGAAAATTGAAATTTTAGAGCAGAAATTTAAAGTAGAAAACATAACAGTTTTTGCAAATGTATTTTTTTAAAGCTCACAAGGGTGAAGAAAAACGTATAAATATTGTGTTTGTTGCTTTTAAAAACCATTTAGTCATGCTCGCAAATACTTTAAAAAGTACTTGATGATGACAAACTGTTGGCAAGTTATGAGTGGGGTTGGAATCCACTTCATTATACTCAAAAAGATTTCGATTGCCGACCAAGAAATTTTCACATGCTTCACAAGTGGCAAAATCAAAAGATAATTTAGCAACATTCACCCATTGAATTTTGGGCAGGAGTAAATGATGAGTTTTCAGTACTACAACAAGGGCATTTCATATTGTATTACCATTTTCAATAATTTACATTAGTACTGCATTTTCACCAGTGGCTGTGAATTGAAAGCAAAATATAAAACTCAGATTAATACAGAAAAAAAATGGCTAAATATAGATCATATTCTATAGAGTGTCTATTTTAAACATTAATCCTTAACTTTAAACTGTAAAACAGGCACAAAAAAGTCACAAATTTAAGGTTATTAATTAATTTAAGGTTTTTTAAACTAATTTAAGTTTTTTAATTTAGTAAATTTAATTAAATAATTTTGGATTTAGTAAAATGCTTTTATTTTATAAGTGAATTATTAAATCTCAAGTCAAAAAGTATTTTGTTTTGTATGTGTATACACCAGCGAACTCCCCTGTACCTAACCCAAGAAGGGTTCTACCAGTTTAGATGGGAGTTGCTAGAAAGAATAAAAGAAAGTGGAACTGCTGGGGCACCGTTCCCGCAACAGTTCCGAATTCCGTACGCAACAATTCCAGATACATTTGTAGGGCACCCCTCTGCTGCCTCTGGCTGTCCCCAATTGACAAATTTATGGAACATCAAAACAAAATACATTGCAATAAAACATTGGCACAATGGAAATTACAAGATATACAATTTAACATCAGGGTATTCAATTTAGCTTAAGTAAACATGCAAGATAATAATAAGAAGTTAGTAAAGTTAGAAAAAGAAATAGGTTGTTAAATAGACTTGGTTAAGCAAGGTTGTTAGTTCTCCTTCTTATTCCCAAGGTTAGTTTAATATAAATATAAATAATATGGTTCTCTCTCTCGAAAGGCTAAGTTATACTTAACATTACACATAATCTACATTTACTTACAACAAAAGCTATACACAGATTAAAATTATAGTTTACAATTTAACAAGAATAATGCAGATGGATTGGTCATTAGCTACAATAACTACAGTATAAAAAGAGAAAAAAAAGTGAACTTATGTACAAACTGCATAATAACAAAGTGTTAGTAAAATTAGAAAAGTAAAGGTTGTTACATTGCACTGAGCTACAGAGCTCAAGTACTCTGTACTTCTTCATCATTGCCCCCAGGAGGTCCAATTCTCCTTGTTGGTCATTCTCCTCTCCTTGGTCCTCTGGAATAAACAGATCTCTGTGATTTATTAAAAAGTTCATTAAAGCAATCACTTTGGTTCTTGAACGGGTATTGTTTATTATGCTTCTGGTCCATTCCCTTTTTAGATGTGCACTGGGCTTGGTGAAATGCCATGAGCTTGTGATTGGACAGTCAGTTAAGTAATGAATCGGGTTCCCTATGTCCCCACAGGCACAGTAATCACTTGGAAGGACACTTATTCTGTGCAGGTAAGTCGGGAAGGGGCCGTGCCCTGTAATAAACAGGGTTATTTGTCTTGGCCAGCATTATGCTCCATTTCTAACTTTCGGTATGACATCATAAACCAGCCTTCCTGTTTCTGCCCGATCCCAACTTGCCTGCCATTTTTTATAGGCTTCTTCTGCAAGAAGTCTCCTATAGTAGGAGCGTGGTGTTGGGAGAACGACGCATGGGGCTTCTTGGGTTGTTGCCTCTTTGGCCAAGCTATCTGCCAGCTCAATGCCCTCAAAGCCAACGTGGGCCTTTATCCAGTGAAGCTTGATTGTCTTTGTCAAGATCAAATCTTTCTGGATAGCTCTGGCTATAGGGCTAGTAGTTGTTGGGTTTCCAACCGCCATAATTCCAGAAAGACTATCCGACCAAATGTTGCAGATGTAATTTTGCCGGTTTGCCCACTTGATTGCCTGTTGGATAGCATAGAGTTCTGCCTGGAAAACAGTGTTGTTATCTCTTATGCGTATTTTTTCCGAGTATAGGACGCTGTTATTTTGGATGGCCACAAAAGCGGCTCCAACCCTATCCTCTAGTTTGGATCCATCCGTATAAATGTGGCAGATATCTGCGAGATTAGATGGTTGGGCTTCCTTTTCTAGGCAAATTTTATTTTCTATATTGAATACACCCGGATGTATTGTGAGTTTTGCCACTCTGTCCTCGACTTTGCTGGTGTCAGTGATTTTGAAAATGTGTTTCAGCTGGGCTTTTTCTCAATTTGCAGGTGCAAGGGTAAGGTGCCGGTTATTACTTGTAGTGCTTTAGTGGCTGTGGTTTTATAGGCGCCCGTGATGTTCAGGAGAAATTTTCTCTGAATACTATCCAGGAGGATTTGATTCTTTACTCGAAGAGTCCTTCCCCAGTCCTTTTGTATGTGTGTGCGCTATCCTTAAAGTTAGTTGATCAAATTTTTGCTTGGATATTCTGGCGCACCTTATAGAATTCTCACTTTCTCCTAGGGGGTGCGCAACACAAGTTGAGAAACAAAAAATAGTTTTGGAAAAAAAATTATTTTGGAAAAATAAAACATTTTTAAAAAATTTTCCTCCAAGTGACACCACGTTTTAAATTTTTAAGCGCATTTTAACTTTTTATTATTTCTCCTATCACTTAAAATGCTCTCAACAAAAACCATTAAATTATTAAACATTTAAAAATGTTATTAAAAATAAAAGTTTCAATTTTTTTAAAAAAAATTATTGCAAACTTAAGTATGAAATATAAAGCCAATCTGGATTTATTTTTGTTAGTTATAACACTGATTATGTCACTGAAATGAGAGACTTTACATTCAAATTTTTCTCTCATCAAAAACTCGGTAGAAATCTAAGTGAGCATAAAATAACCTTATTAAGAAATTCACTCTTTAATACGAATTATTTCCCTAACTTAGTTTGCCCAGAGACATATTTTCCACTCGCTTATTTTTGCCCAGTTTCGTATTCCTTGCTCGGGTTGGGAAACATCAGGAGAGTTCGTCTTCCACAAATCCAGATTAAATTTGTAATTGCTTTTATGATTGTCCTTGGTGCACCCCTTTAGCCCTTCAAGTTATCATTATTTCTATCGCTTATGTGTAAATTTTCTTTCGAGGACTATGTACAAACATAATTTCGCATTCAAGTGGACAAACTACGCCGTATTTTAATTATCTCACATCCGAATTACCACTTCCTCCCTCCCACACCTGCTGGAGCATTGTATCATCACTCGTGGGAAGAATTTTTCGAAATTTATCGAGCAGCTCGAGCCTGGTCGATATTTGACAAGTCAGGCGTTTGGTCAATGAAATTAATAAGGGAAGTTTGAGAATGTTATTAAGAAAATGTCATTATGTGGAGAAAACAATCATCTTGGCTTGTCGAAATGCCTTATTGCATTATCCGCCGAGTCATTCCACGGATATTCCATGTGACTGGAAATTAGATAATCGTAACTGTGTAAGATACGTTTGAGCGATAAATTGTTTGTGCTATGGTGAACATTGCAGATGTATTATAACCATGTAATTAACATTGTGTCATGAGTTAAACATTGTTTTTCGCTTGGTTCAGAAAAATTATATTAATTCACTACTTTGAATAAAATATTCGCCTTAGCAGATGACAATATTTATTAAGTAAAGTTATATAAATATTATTAGAAATACATAAAAATAGTGCTTTTTTATCATTTGTAAAAAACAGTATCTTTTTTCACATAGATTACAATTATAATTTTTGGATATAGCTATTTTGTGTTATTTGAAAGTTATAAATATTAATTTGTTCATCAAAATACAGTTTGAAATTATCTATTTAACAAAACTAAAATGATAAATTACTATTCATTTAAGCTACAGATGTAATCATTTTTTCTTACTTTCTAAGCTTTTATAAATTTATTACGATATCAAAAGAAAAAAAGACAATGTTTCTTCTAGAGTTTGTCTTCTTTTAGGATTGAAGTATTTGTGGTACATATTAATGTTTCAAAATATATCGAGGCTGTGATATCACGATTTGTAAAAATGGAAAATTCGGAATTTATCCTTGAAAGGGATTTCAGGGTAAATTACGAAGGATCATTGAAAACGAAAAAATTGTATCATCAAAAACATTAGAAGCATATTTCTAGGTACAATAGTGCATTTGAGGCATTTCGGAATACCTAGAGAAAGAAATACATTTTACTCTAATAAACAGATGCATTTCAACAATTTTTGTTTCCCCCACATGCGTTCGAAAACGCATAATGCTAAATTGGTAGCTAAATGATAACACTCGAGTCATCAATTAAATTTTTTCACAATTTCGAATTTCACTCCAGACTTAGATTATTGCAGTTCTTATGCGTTTTGAATTGCATGTCCCAACCGAAAATATCTTACGTTAAAATAAAACCATGGAGTAGTTAACTATTAGCAATCATGATTTACATTCTCAACGGAATAATTGCAGATTTTGAACTTATGAGGTACATTTTTATTTCAACGGGGCTGTAAACAATCACATTTATTAGATATTGGCTACAAACAACACACGAGGACAACTTGAAAAAGCCCTTTAAATTCTAAAAAGTTGGTTACGTTGTGTGGATTTAGAATAACATTGATTCTTGACCTATTTTTTTTTCTGAGATAACTAACTGTAAATGTTCTGTTTTGGTTATAGGATGTCTATTATGCAGTAATATGGGGAAAAAGGTTGGGGTTCTGGAATCACTCCGAAAACAAAAATTACGATGAAGACTAGTTATTGGAACTTTTTCTAAACTGTTAAAAACCATTTAAAAGATTTTAAATTAGGAAAAAGAAAAGGGTTTGTGTAAGAAAAGTAATACTAGTTTTGAAATGTGTAAATATCTATGGAATGAGACGCTAAAACGGAAAAAGAATTTTAGTCTTTGAGCTGTTGTGGACATGGAATCCTATATTATCCAGATACGGTATCAAAAAAACTTGTTCCATTTGACACGTTTCTTTCGCTTTCTATACTTTTTAAAATTAGATTAACTTTAGTGCTGAATGTCATTGTAATGTTTAAATTCTAATCATCTTTTGGAAGTCTAATATTATTCGAAACCGGGAAAGAAGTCAAAATCATAAGAATTATATGATTCATGTTTAAATATTTATATATTACTGAATTTCAAAGACTATAGTATAATAATGAATATAAATATATCTGCTTTTTTATAATACGTTGACAAAATTATTTAGTTTTCCATTTAAAATTCTGATTTTCATGATTATAATATTATTTATTAGGCATTTTTATTTAGAAAGTAAAGATTACCAACTTGACTCTGTTTGGATTAAGAGCAAGCATTTACAATACATTCTGAAATTTTTATTTTCAAAATATTATAGATTAAGTTGTTAATATTCATTTACGCCAAACGTATCCTATTAGACGTTTACTGATTTTCATTAAATTTGCTGATAAAATCAAATTAATTAAGTTTAAATTTTTGCAATACCAATGAAAAGCTTAGTAACAGAACTTCTGAAATTAAGAAATATTTATGTTTTATTTGTTGATGTGAATATTTTTAGTCCTAAAATATGTTTCATTTTTAGACAAAAGGTTTATTTATAATTATTAAAATGTCTGAAAATACATTAGAATTTTTATAATCGTTAAATATTTTACGCAGTTAATAAGTAATTTAATATTAGTTCATTAAATATAAAGTGACGTAAATGATTATAATAAAAGTCTATTACATTAAAAATATTTATAATAAAAATGCAAATACATAAAATATTTTAAGATAAAAAGAATTTTTATTTTAGAACATTTGATGCATTTATTTCTGCTAATGAATATAAAATGAATGTAGTTACATTAAATTAAATTTTTCATTTTTTTTAAATTAAAATTTAAAAGTTTTATTTTAAATTAATCCACATAGGAAAAATTTCATTTAAAATGATGAAATTTATAACAATTTTAATAAATTTACTTCATTGCGTACTCGGAAATAAAAGAACTTACTTATTGTTCTTTAAAGATAATAACGGTTCACATATATTATCATAATTAAAAATGCTTCTGAAATTTAAAAAAAGAATTAAAATTTATATAAATATCCAGTTTTGACTGACTACTTTTATAAGATTTTATGGATTGCTGTAACTTTCGATATAATTATTTTCCTAATTTTTAATTTCATGGAATACGTTTGTCGATGAAGCCAACTTTTTAGGGAATATAAACTTTAACATTTCTAAGTTTCATTTCATAAATCAATTCAATAAATATAGATCTAGAAAATTTTAATTTTCTTAAAAATATTTTCAAATTATAAAGTATGATATGTACTGAAAGAAATCTTTTTGTATTCTAGTAGATCTGTTATTCAAATCAACGACTTTTCTATTGCATATAATAACTATTGAAATACAATCAAACATTTGTGAATCTGAATGTTATTATCTGAAGATTCGTAAAATAGTTTACAAATTGTTGGTATTTATTTTGATTTTTTTAAAGGAGTTTTCGTATATTTGTACCGCATTTTATTAACGAGATTTATGCTACAGAATTTCTTAATTAGGGCACCAAAAGATTATATAATATGAAAATATCAAAAGGTATATGTTTAATTACTCTATTAACTCTTTGTGTAAAAATACAGGTTTTACAGTAATTAAACTGATACTTTTATTTATGCATTTAGAGTAAAATTTATTATGAACACATGCAAATATTGTCATAAAGTAATTAATGTTATAAAATTAATTCCAAATATTTATTCCTATCGTAAAAGTTTCATTTTAAAAGTTTTTTGGTTTGTTTCAGGGAAACAAACCATGCTAATCATATAATGTTGTTCATTTGTATGATCTAATACATTCTACTTAAACATTACAAAATAAACAGTGTCCTGAAAATAGGAAATTTAGCAAGAACATTCGTAGAAAAGTGCATATTTTTCTTTCTCCTAAATAAAATTTAAAATTAGATTTCATTTGATTTAAAAATTGTCTCACTGATTAAAAATTGATTCTGCTTATCATGTTGCTTATAAGGCTTCATTTTATAATAATTTAAGTAATTTTTTTTGCTGAAACGCTTGGAATATTTGAAAAAAAATTGTTTATTACAGAAATATATCCTTTACTCTCCTTTAATTAGAAATTTGGAAAATCATCAAATTATAAGTGAATTTCTTTATTCATATATATTTAACTATCATTTATATTAGAAATAAGTATATATGAGTTAAATAAATACAAATGATAAAATATTTGAAACATGCATTAAAAAATTTGCTCAAAATAGTATTCATAAAATTTGCTTGTAATTAAATTAAGGCATAATTTTTCATCTCTATAGTATTTAGTTTTGTCTTTAAAAGCGTAGTATTTTTCTTACTTAAGCATTCATCAACAATGAAAAAGTATTTCCTTTAGTATCATTACGATATTTAATAATATTCTAAATTATTAAGTTTTATTTTTGAAATTTATGTATTATAGGATAACATTGCATATATTGTTTTAATATTTTAAATTTCAGTTTAGACTAAATATTTTATTTAGCCCAAGGGAAATCATTATATCAATGCTCCATTAGAAATAAACAAAATATAAGTAAATAAAAATTTTTATAAGTTTTGACATTGACAGGACGCTGGGGATTAATTCCATACTCTGTTATGTTTGTGTTGTATATTATATATATATATATATATATATATATATATATATATATATATATATATATATATATATATATATATATATATATATATATATATATATATATATATATATATATATATATATATATATATATATATATATATATTCGTTTATATAATAAAAATATGCTTAATGCTATTTGCTTGGTTGCATAAAAAAGAAATTGAAATTCAAATCAATATTCCCGCTTTTTAAAATTTACTGATAAATTTACTGAATTTATTTTTTATTTTTATAAATTATAACTGTGAGAGATCTTACATTATTTAATTTCTGTTCTTTGTGTATATAATATAAAATAAATTTATTTATTCTTAATTCTGTTCATTTCGTTATGAAGATTATATAAAACTTTTTGAACCAATAAACAACTCAAACTAATCTGACCGCCGAAACTCTATGTATATGCATGTACATAAAATCAAGCGCGCAGTTTAATAAAAATCTGATTATAATCATTTATCCTAAACATTTATGCATAAATATTGATGAAATGTTTTGAATTAAGTTTGATTTCATAACTTTCAACCCGGAAAATTCTGTGTTATATTTATTATCAAAACTCTTTAACATGTTATAAAAATTCGAATGAAATTATAAACAAATTTGTGAACGCAGTGTATAAATAACACTTGTATATTACTTTAAATGTGTGTTTTGCATACTTAATGATCATAAAAAAACTACTTGATACCAGGATAATGTTTGAAAATTTGCGTTATACTAAAAATTTACTATATTTGTTATAAAAAATCTTATTCAAATAAGTAATTATGACACATAATATTATTTAGAAATTTATAAATTTAAACTAGCCCAATTAAGGCAAAAAAATCGAACGCTCTCAAAAAAATAATATATTCCGTAAATATAATTTTGACCTATGATAAAAATTACTGAGTTACACTTGTTTGTCATATAGGAAAATAGATTATATTGTTTCATAATGCAAGAACGATTTTACATATAAAAATAAACATGAAATACTCTAAAATTCTGTGTTTTACTAAATTAAAAAAATTACTCTGCAAAAGAAGCTTTTTTCATATATAAATTTAGTTTGCAAAAGGCTATACTTTAAAATTACTTTTGAATAAAATTATTATCATTTCCTTAATATTTTTATTTTAGTACAAAAATTGAATTTTATATTTAAATTTCTGTTTTCAGAAAAATGACTGAAATATTGTGATATAAATTTCCTTGGGTAAAATAGAAATTTTTCTCGACATTATTTTCGATAACATAATAATTTATTATCTAGACAAATATTTGGGCTTAAAATTGAAAAAAGTAGTTAAAATTGAGTTGTCAGTTAAGCAGAGAACGTGTAGACAAAGAAATTATAGTTCATATCATTTTAGTTTTTATTCAGTTAAATTTAATGTGTTTAATTTCTCTCTTTAAAATAAAAAGTATTCCCTAGCTCTAAATTATGAATTTTACTCTGAATAACTCATCTTCATATGATTTTTAAAAATGTAACAGTTATTTTTCAGTGAAGTGTCATTTACATTCTAGGCATTTTTGTATTAGATTCTTTCGCGCACATTTTAAATTTACTTTTAGAGATTTCAATATAAAAAAATGACGTCAAAATATATTAAGTAACTTGTGTTTTTATAGTTTCTTACAATTCAATTTATTGACTCTTTTAAATATACTTTCGAAAAATGTAACAAATTTTAAATGAGAACGTTTTTCACAAACATCAAATATATTCATATTTAAATTAAATTAACGCTGCAATGAATTAAATTTTGAAAAATAACTTAACTTTAGTTTTGTTTTCTGTATAAAATGATGAACAATCAATAAATTCCAAAGAGTTTTTAACGTAAATGTTGTAAATTCCGAAACGAAAAAATATTTTATAAGTAAGTATGTCTAATATTAAAAAGTAGTTTTATATTACAATATTTTATTAAATATCTGACTATTTTGGTATTATCTTAAAGTATACAGTTTTGCAGTAAATTTGACTTGCGTATTGCTTAAATTATTAAATGCATTAAAATTCCAAATAATAAGTCATTTTTTTATTTATTTTATCATACAGATATGTAATGTTTCTATGATATATGTTTAAAATAAAGTAAAACAATTTTAAATTTTGAGTTGCATAAAGTATTATAAAATAAACAGGAAAGCAAAATATCTAAAACACTGTCTCTATTTTGAAGGAAATAATCAAATTATTTCTAGGAAATAAAACATATACACCTTAATTACTACTATTAACATGCTGCGTTTGAATAAAATGAATATAAAATAACTAAATGTGCATTATTCATATAAATATGAATTTATCTAATGTAATACCTACTGAAAGTGTAGATCAATTATGTTATGCATCTAAAAATATTTTGATGATATTTTATTTCTGAATATTAATTTATAATATTACACTAATATTCAAAACATAAAATAAATATTCTAAATATTCAAAACATAAAAAAAATATTTATTATTTACAAAAGTATAGCCTTTTAAGAAAATATGTGGCTTTTACTTAAATGATCAGCAATATGCATTTTTTTCGAAAGAATTCTTTTAAAATTTTAACTTCAGATTTCCATTA
The DNA here is from genome assembly GCA_037975125.1 of Latrodectus hesperus. Lineage (NCBI taxonomy): Eukaryota > Metazoa > Arthropoda > Arachnida > Araneae > Theridiidae > Latrodectus > Latrodectus hesperus. Next base: position 98,981,467 of record CM075853.1, on the reverse strand, counting down.
TGTACTTCCTGTATTTTGATAAATATGCATGTTGTCACATTTTTCTCTAAATCCTTATCAAGCATAGTATTTCTCTTTCCATTTTACAAAAGTAAATAAAATCTCACAACTAGAGCTTTTTCTTCCCAAAGTCTTTCTGCACAGGTGTAATGCTATAATGGAAACAAGACGTCATAAATCCGAGCTCTGCATTTCTTTTTAAGCAACCTGTTATATCTTATGTATTCTTAAAAGCATACATTCTCTTCTCCGTTTTTTGGGGAAACATTTTTTAGACTAATCTTGCTTTCGCACAATCCAGCTTCTTTATTAAATGTCAAATGCTGCACCTTTCAGCAGTGGTGAAAAAAAATTCAGTTCTTTATGTTCTACCCCCTATCTTCCTCTCCGAAAGGCAGAATCAAAAATTGAATTTCTATGGCCGTCCGTCTCTTTCTATCCGCTTTTCTTCCACGGAACGAGAAAGGTGGTTGTATATGGAAGGATAGCTACACACATAATTTCGATGCCAAATAGATTTGCGCGAGTCGTATATTTTTTTCCCTCGAAACGCACAAAGACTAGAAAGGGAAAAAAAGTGTATCTTATCTAAGGAATAACAGGGAACCCAGAAGTGTATTAGGGAAAAGCGAAGTTCCGTCGCTGTGGGGAAATGTGAAAAGAAAAACACGAAATTCGAAATAGAAAGGGAAGTTTGAGGGAGGGAAGAGATAAATAGAGACTTTGGCGACAGGTCCAATTGGATCAACATGTTCTAATATGCTTTTGAGAAATGTCTTTGCCGCCGGTATTCTATCGATTGTATTCTTTCTTATTGAGCGAAAGTTTTCACATTCTTGAAAAGTGAACCGAATCGAGAAAATTAAGTTTTATTCGCTACCGTTCTTATTTTTGGTTATTGTTCTGCATTCATCATAAAGAGACTTAGTAGCACATCTTCAACCATTTTATTTTAATAAATTCATTAGTTTAGTTTTAATAAATTCAGTAATTAAATTGTTACCAATATAAAATGTAATGTAACCAATATAAAAGTATTGCATATTTGTTTTTAGCAAATTTTCACAATTTTTTTCTCAATATTTGATGTTAAAAAATTTAAATATTTATTCTTTGAAAAAGAAAGTTTAAGGACTTTGTTAACGTAATTTAAAAATACTTTAAATTTGTTAATATCTGACAGTTTGAGCATGTTCCTTTTCTATTTGCTGAAATATTTTTTGTAGAATACAGGTAAATACTTAATTTAATTTATTTAAAAAAATTTAAGTATTATGATATATTCTAAGCTAAAACTATCATTTTACGAATTAAAAACTAAACTTTTTCCAAGTACTTGAAATAAAATATTTCATTAATTAGCATACACTGCGTGAAAAAAGTGAGAGGACACTAGTTTTTTTCTTTTTTTTTTCAAATAAGAGAAGAACTTTGAATTTTTACAAAATAACTCTTTTACAGATTTTTTAAAAACTTATTTACAATCAGATAACTATACCTGTAAAATGAAGAAAAAACTATTTGCTTATTACAATTATAAAAATTAATTTTATTCACATCATACTGTGTGAAAAATTAGAAGGACAATTCTAAATAAGGAAAATAAAAGTCTTTTTAATGAGGAATTCTTCCGTCATTTGCTTTAATTACTTCAAAGACTCTATTTGCCATTAAATCAAATAAGTCTTGAATTTCGGTTTGACAAAAATTGTCAGAAACACAATTCAAAGCTTCTCGAATCTAATCAAAGATTCTTAGTGCTTGCCTCTGGCGTAAACATGCCGGATAATTACTGACCATAAGTTTTTAACAATACTGAGGTCTGAACTTTTAGCAATCCACGTGAATTGATGCCCCATATTGCTGAAATATCTAACTTTCTTAACCTAGCTCCATTGGGAAGAAGTTCTGAATTTAAAATTGGAATGTAATCTGTATGCTTCTGTCTTTCATCCAGAAATTCTAGATTGGTATTTCAAAGTAACCAACAGTTATCAAAGCATTAAACTACCTCCTCCTACTTGTCTGGAAGAATAGGTTTCTTCTTGTGGATCCAGACAATGTCAATAATATCGATAACTGTCTATGGTCATCTAAATTGAATTTTCTTTCATCAGAAAAAATCACTGAAGTCCATTCAGAGTTCCAAGGCAAGCGTTCTTTAGCCCACTGTAGTATGTACTCAGTGTGCTTATCGTTACACTTAAGATGGTGCTTTCTTTTCTTGAATATAAATGTATCCTATTTTTTATGATGTTTTAAACTGTTCTTCTGGTAACATTTGTGATTTCAGAAGGGTCTTATGATTTTCCAATGCTTCCAAGCAATTTTCAAGTTCTCTAAGGATTTTTCTTTGATCATGTTGGGACAATTTTTTAAGTTTGATAGTCTTTGCTTTTTTTTGACTCTCTGCATTTTTCAAGAAGTTAGGAATAGCATTTGGATTGATGTGTAGGTGAATGCAATTTTTCTTTCAACTTCGTCCACATCTTTACATGCCACAATTTGGCTTTTTGAAATTCATTTGAAAATTTACCCCTAGACATTTTAACTGCAAAAACATTGAGGAACTTTTTTTGTAAAAATGTATCTTTTGAAAGAAAGACAGTTTAAAAGAAAATATGTTTTCGACATATTAAACTGCTACAGATTCCAAAATGAAAATATGTTTGCAGGTGTTCTGCTTTTTTTTCAGTCTAAGAATTCTTATCTATTTTATAATATTTTCTAAATAGTAAATAAAACTCATTAACTGAAAAGGAAAGAAACATTAATTTAATAAAACAAAAAAGAAAATTTTTTTATTGCGCTAAAATATAAATAGAGAGCATATTTTATAAAATATGAGTGTCCTACTTTTTTCACGTAGTATATATAATATATGTATTAAAACACTAGAAGTTTAGGTTATTGTGATATATTTAACACTGCCTATTTCTGCCAATTCCAACTATTAAAAGCAGCAGCCTTATGTAATTTTTAAAATGTATTAACTTTTCAAAAGCAGTCCTCTGTGCTAAGTGACATGGAACCTACTACCTCCCGATTATGAGAAATATATGACTCTACTAAAATATTCTATTGTATGTAAAAATTTCTTTGATTTCTTTACTTAGATCATTGAGTATTCCCTGAACACACTAAACATACTTAATCAGAATAAAAATTATTTGATTAACACACAACAAAATAGCAGATTTTTCTCACTTGTTTTTACCTGAGATTATCCAGTGCAAATCTAATAAACTAAACTCTTGTCAGCTCAACCATCCACTTTAGGTAATAAAACATAGCACAACTTGACCGATTAATCGGCAAATAAATATCATCTGCATGAACCATCCATCACTAACAGTTTTCAAATTTGATAAACCGTCTTATCTTATTCCCAAAAATATTTTCCCATAGTATATCTAGTAAACAAAGCTAAAGTCGCTCATCCTATTCTGTAAACACATTATTTTTCCTCGATATGTAAACTTAAAAAAAAATCAGCCAAAGGGCATCTATTTATTCATACAGCGTTCTTGGAAAATGAAAGCTTATACTGATATATAAAAAAGATGAATTGATTATTCATATATAGTTATTGCATGTATTTAAATCAAAACAATTTATGTCTATTCATTGAATTCACTGCTAGTTATATCATATGGGAGCTTAAGTAAATTTTATTGAAAGACAGTAATTTACATAGACAAAGATCGATATTTTTCTTTACTTAGTTTTAACTATTGAACACATATTATATGAAAATTCTACGTATAAAGAAACAATTCTAGTATGCGAATTTACTGAACATAAACATTCAAAAATTGAGAAAAATTATCAGATTATTTTTCTAGTTTCATAATGGGATTATATACTTCATAAATATTATAGACTCTTTAAATTATAGTTATAGTTCCTCCAGATTATTTTTTAATCAATCTAGGAAGTGAGATTTATGTATGTCTTGCGGAGCTCCTTATTTGATATATTTTTTCGTTTTGTGAAAGTTAATTCTGATGTCAAAAGTTTCACTCTCTTCATTTAAGTATTATTAAGCTGTGCAGCAATTTAATTTAATAAACTTGAAAAAAAATTCAGTTTCTGTATTCAACAGTAAATTCAAAACTTTTTTTATTTTCTATTTTTGTAACCTTTATGTCCATTAAGTCTATACTTGAAATAAAGATTCTTCATTATGTACAAAACCATTAACAGAATAATTAAAGTTTTTTTTAATCATCTTGTAAAATAAGATTATGTCTTATTAGTTATATTAATTAAGACAGTAATTAGAAAACTTATTCGTAAATGATGAAAATTAAAATGGAAATCATAATAATTAAAACTACTAATTACGATTTATCATTCGAAATATTTTATAGAAATAAGATCATCCATCTATGTCATTGTGCATGATTTTAAAAAAGATATAAGCTATTTTCATATTTATTATGAGGGTTCTTAAAGAACTTCTTTATGTATTTAAAATTAAATATCGCTTTTCTTATCAATCTTAATGTTTCTCTTGGCTGACATGCAATTTTCAAATTGATTTTGAGCATTTAATACGTCTTGAGTTTGAATTCTTAATAATGAAGTACATTTTAACTTATATAGAGGAGCACCATTTTAAACTTTTCCGCATGTAAATTTATGTTTCCCGAATAATATCTTATTTAAATCATCTAAAACTATATAATATCAAGGAACTTTTATATTTAAGAAAAATAAGACAAATATAATTTAATTATGGAAATGAAATATATTTTTTGTGTTATTAATTTATGTAATAAAATATAAATTTCCCCTCCCCTCCCTTAAATACTTCTCATCCATATAAAACCGAATTTGATTAATAATGCTAGTATCTATTAACATCTACATTAAAACTCAAGTATTTTTTCGTAAATGCAAATTTCATAATAATAAAATAATATTTTTTATTATTATGAAATTTTCCTCCTTGATTTTTCTGAAAATTTATAAAATTTATTCAATATAGAGTATAAAAAAACTATATTGTAAATAAAATCACAAAATTTTAATGTAACTGATCATTTTAAGTTTTAAATTAACTTTCAGCATAGTTCTGCTCGCGAAATTATCGAAATACTTTTTTAAATAATGGGGATACTTTAAAATTTCTTATAATAGAAAAACAAATTTTTGCTTTTAGTATATAGTTATGAATAAATTTTAAATAAGTGTATTCAAGAGCTAATTATAATAATAATAGTAATCTGTAAATATTAATTTAAAATATATTAATCTAGAGTATTTTTTCAGAATACAATTAGGAAATTATAAAATTAGTACAAAAAATTTTATAGTTATATTTCTGTAAAGCAAAATGTTAGTTAAATTTGTTTTGATCACAATGTTAAAAACTTAATTTAAAAATATCTTAAAATTTTAAAGTTTATATAAAAAATATTTAGTCAGATAAATAATGTTAGTCATAGTGGAGGAAGAAATATTAGAAAATTTTATTGTAATAAATGACATTCTTTTATAAAATTAATGTTGAATATTTTCATTTTAAGATTTGATTTTAAAATGCTAATTTTTCATTGAAATATATTTATATACTTTTCTAGTCTCTTTATTCATGATACTCCCTAGACACTCATTTACAAATTGTTTGAGTTTAAGAAAATATTTGATTCAAGGCAATAATTTAGATTATAAAATTTCTTCCATTAGGAAAATGAGTATATATTTTCAAGGAAAAAAGTAATATCATTTCCATTTTTCCAAAACAATGAAGTACCATAGCATTATTCATTTTTTATTTTTTCAAAGCTTTATAATATATAAGAAATCTCTAGGTACTAATTATAATGAAATACTGTGGGGGAGATTTAATATGGATTATATTTCAAATCTATAGCCATACATATGTCAAGGGAAATTCTTTAGTTTATTTTAATGAGAAAGGGAGAAAGTAAGAAAATTACTTTCGCTTCTTTTTTTCTTTAGTTTTCCCTTTTTTTTCTTTATTAAGGGTTGAAAATTCACTCTGTTTATTCAAAAAAAAGTTATTTCTGGTATAGAGGATAAAAACTTCGATGTTTATCAAAAATTTCAAATGTGGTTAGTTTAGTTTTTTCAGCTCGTTAAAGGATGATGTTTCCTATTCTTCACGAGTGATTTTTATTTTTATTTTTTGATATTGTAATAAAACAACGATCATTTTTACTTATTAAAAGTAACTGACATTAATTACAAAATCGATGAGAGTTAAGGTTGAGGTGTTGCAGTCCTGATCAAACCCCTTTGTCCTTAATTTATAGACTTCCGAAGAGTTAGAGTACTGAACATTCTCTTAAATACCCTAAAGATAGCAAAATTTGAAATTAGTGAGTAAATTTTGTTTTTTGAAAAGTGTTTACCATTATTGGCTGGAATATTGTATAGTTTTTGCGGATAGATTTATTAACCGAAACCACATTTTTTAATTTTAATTTTTTAATCAAATTCTTAAAGATTGAAATAAATACTAAAACATAAAATAATTATTTATTACACACTCTTAAGAGTCACAAAAGTTTATTTACTCTCAAATATATATAGAATACATTTTAACGAAAATAAAACATATTTATTAATAAACTTTAAAAAAAATTATTTAATACATTTTTATAAAAAAATTAAAACTTTTATGTAACCCGAATGTGCATTGCATGAATAGTTTCTCAGATATCGTGATACAAAAGTGCATTGCTTGAATTCATTATTTATATATTAGAAATATAATATTCTATTATACTATTAAGTTAAAATGTTTCGAGTTAAACGTATTTAATAAAGCGTAATATCATAATTAATCTTATATTATAAATTCTCATCCCATATTAAAATATTTTTTAAGTTAAATTTTCATGAACGTTATCAAATCACAAGAGTTTTGTCCAACTTTTCTGAAGTGTGATGAAAGTATTTAAGTTTCTTTACTTGGATGATATTGCAATTTTATCTCAAACAAGCGTTTTATGACTTGCATACACAAGATCCTATTTTATATTAATACATGACTTACATTAAAATGAATTTTTTTACGAAAGTCCAAAATTGAATAAAGTAACTAGTCCAAATTATTTTATGATTAGGATTCACAATTAAATATATAATTAAATTCTTTTAGTGAGTAATATTTTAGAAATTTTAAAATGCGATTTTTTCAGAAAAGTTGTTTAAAATTATGAATATATTTTAGTTTGAAACATGTCAAGATATGATAAATAGTTTTAAACTCACTGAAGATTTATTCTGTTGCTTAGTTGAAATTTGACTTTGTAATTAACTTGTTTCTAAGAGAGAGAGAGTTGCTTAGAATTTAATTTGCTTCATTTTAAATTACATCCTACTTAAAAAAATATGTAAAATAATTTAAATATATGAGATCAATTTGTATAATATAAGCGTTGTTAATTTCACAACATGTTGAGGACTGTGTGACTAAATGTTCGGTCATGAATTCTTAAAATTCAAAATAGTCTAAATAATGTGCCTGGATAAAGTTTCCTTTGCTCTAATTTAATGAAGAATTTAAGTAATGTTTTTGAAGTATTAATTGTGAAATTACTCATACTTTTAAATAAGTTCTGTTTTCTACACGTTAAATATTAAAAATTTTGCAAGTGCTTTTCAATTTTGCTAGTCTAGTACCAGAAATCATCAGCCATTTAATGAGTTTAAACCATGAGAAATACTTAAGAAATATTGCTAAAGCAAGACTATGTAAAAATAAAATTTTAAATGCTATTTTTCTCTTAATTTATTTTCTTCAACAATGTTCGATAGTGTATTTTTTGTTTAAATTTGGTCAATAAGAGTGATTATTTTCAATATAATTATAATATTTATATTATTATTTATTATTTGATATATCTTTATATTACGCCCACCATCGTCTTTTCAGACATGAGGCGTCCAGCAGCCCAGTGCAATATTGAAGTAGCTCCAGAAGGCGAGAGGGCTCCAATGTCATCTCTGGAACGAACGAACGACAGAAAAAGAGGGTCAACAAAAGAGATTCTCCCCAGTAATAGAACCCACAAATAGGTGAATTGGCAAGATTAATTTTATATAGTTGACATGACGAAGGCTGTAACAGATTCAGTGTTACCCAAGATGAACCACGAAGAGGCCTGCCACACTACACCCCATTATTTAATATATATTATTTACTTTTATATAGTACATTGTTTCACAAATTAAATAATTCTGTGAATGACTTATTTCTTTTTTTAAAAATAAACTAAGATATCATATTATATTGTTTATGGAGTAAAAATATGTCCTTTTAAGCAATTCTATATTAAAAAGTGATTTTCTTAAAAACCGAATTAATTTTTTTATCAAAGATTTAAAATTATTAAAAAATTATACATAATTAATATTATAGTTTACCTTAGTGAATTGTACATATACAGCGCATGACGTAACTCAAATTACAAATCATAAGATAAGACGGAACTTGGCATACGTAAATTTCCCATATAGATAAAAATCCAACAATATTTTTATATACTATATTTTTGTTCAAAAAGTACAATGAAATGTTAAACTCATGCATTTGCTTAGTACATTTAATGATTAATTAGTGTGTGAGTACTACTTTCTATCTCATATCATACTTTGAAATTTTTAAATGTTAAATGAGTACAATATCTAAGCTTCGATATCATAAGCAATAAATGAAAAAAAGGTTGTAATGAAATAAAAAGTTTAATATAACAAATTTTTGTATCTTATTCTACAAACAAAATGTAATCAGCACGATAATCACGATATGCTGCAAGTGTGGAGTATTAGAGTAAGAAATGTTTTTGAAACAGTCCAGCTATAGATATCCTTATAAGAGATAAAAGATAATATTAATAATCATAAAATTACATTATGATTAAAAAAACTATAATTAATGGATTGCTTCCGGTCTTAAAATATCATGCAATTAAGAATCTCACAAAAAATTCAAACTACATTCAGTGCAGTGTTTAATCCTTCGAAAGATTAATCTTGATGTTAAATCCTGATTTAAATTAGTAAAAGCTACTTTCGAAAAACAAAACTTTGCCATTTAAATAATGTTTCCGTAAAATATCAACCAAATTTTAGAGATTATAATGTTTGATTTACTGAAATACCATGTATAAAATAGGTAAAAAAAATATATCCTTAAAGCATGTTTAAGTATTTGTGAAAATTCGATTTTAGCTCACAAAAGTTAATCGAGAGATTGCCTTTATCCAGGACATTACAGAAAATAGCAGAAATAGTGTCGATTTCATGGATAATATCTTGTAAAAAAAGTTTAAATATTATCCTTCCTAATTTTCTATCTATTCTGAGCTGATTTCATAAAACATTGAAAAGAAGTGCTAAAATTTCAAATTATCTTGGGAAAAGATTTATATACAGTTCTGAAATATGAATTTCAATTACTTCCTAAATTAACAATTGATTAAGCATAGCAGAAAAGGATAAATACTAGCTTTTGTTTCTAAATGAAACTTTATGATAATGATTCCTTTTCACGGAATCATAATCATGGAATTCTATTTAGAAACAATTTCCGCATAATATAATTTTACATAACATAACTTCCAGTTTATCCATAGATTCATAACTAGAGATAAGAAATATCATAGAACTCCTTGGTGTATGATATTTACAAAGTTTGCATTAGAAAATAAGTAAGATTCATAAAAATAATTATTTAAATTTATGACTTCTTCCCCAAAATAATTTAAATTCAAAATAAGAAATGAAACATTTATGAATAATTTTACTGGGGAACTAATATTAAAGAGCCACAGAAAATATTCTACCAATTTTCCAAAAATTCTATCCTGAAAACAATTTTATAAAATAGAATGAGTATTAGTTAGACATATTCGGTATCAATAGATTTTTAAACTTTCCCCCCTTCATTGTTATTATCATCATCATCCCATTTCTTCGTAGGAATTCAGTTTAAAATGTGAGCCTCAATCGACGGAGTCTTCATGTGCAAAAATGTAATCAAAAAGTGATTCTCTAACTTATTTCTAATTATGGATGAAGAATAGTTTAACTGTTTCAAATGTGCATATTTTATAAATACATATATTTTATTTCTATTTTTAAATTAACTATAATGAGGTTTTATGGATGACTACTTTTACATGTTTAGATTGTGTTCCATCTTTAAATTCTGAATATCACGTAATTTTTATCTATTGTTCTGCAATTTTCATCTAATATTATAAATATTTGACATGGTTAAATAGGTTTGTGTTTGTTAACACGGGTCATATAAGCAGTTGCTATTTAACTAATAAAGAAAATTTATTTATATGAAGTCACAGATACAGATGTGTTAATGAAAATCAATTGTTAAGCATATAATTAAAAGCAAAAAATCTTGTCCTTAAAATGAAATTAAAATCCTAAAATGTGCTTTAACGCAATTTTCTAGCACATAAGCAAATTTCAATCTGGTTAGTTATTGTAACGATGTGACACGCATTTTCTTATTTGTTTACTTTTAAAATTATGACCTATGGCACGATAAAAAAAAAACTAAACTTAGTGGAAAAATTATGAAGATATACAGAAAAAATATTTAACAGCTGACAAATAAATACAATTTTTTAAAGTCTCGATACTTCGCAATAAGTTTTCTATTAATAATATTTTTTTATTTATTGTTACTAATAGCAAAATCTTATTTTAAATAATCATAATGATAATTTTATTATAAATAAACAATATTATTCAATGTTTGCAGTTTCCTTTTAAAAATTACTTTACAGTCTTCCTTAAGTATTTAAATGATGAATTAATACTTAATATTTTCATTTAAAACTTTCTCAAATTTTGAAAAAGTAGATATATAAAATATCACTTGAAAGTTATCTTAAAATATAAGATCTGATATAAGAGGAAAATGAATTCTATATGACAAGTTTACGGTGTATTTTAAACTGAAATATATGAATGAAGGTAAATCTGAAATATTTGTATATTAAATTTAATTTTTGCACAATTTAATATTAAAACATGTCCAGATATTACCAACTGTGTTTTCAGTTTAAAAGTTAGTTGAATAATAAACTACATAATAAAATGCATAAATTCTGGGAAGTTTGTTATTAATTTGGTAACTATTCCTTATTAAACAGAAAAAAAAATTGAATTATGTATGGAACTGAGAGATTTTTTTAAATTATGATAGAAAAGAAACAATTTATGTATTTGAAATCTTTTAAAATGTAAGTTAAAACTATAAGTATTTTTCAAGTTTTACTATAGACCTTTTGATAATTTTTTAATAAAATTTCAAGCTCTTTTATGATTAACTAATAATGTTTTTTCATACATAAGTATGCAGATTTATATGTTTTCTTAAAAAGCATTTGATTGTTGTAGTAAATTAATTAATGATTCAAACAAGATTCTGATTTATTTAAATGTTTTGAACTAAGAAAGTATTATTTATAGAAATTGATAGTTAAACATAACTATTAGTCAGTCATCTGAGTCTCTTATGCATTATACACATCTTATTTAAGCAACTTAAGTGCATTTGTAATAAAATATTTATTATTTGTAAGGAATTTTATTTTATGTAATGTTCATAAAAATAAGTAAATGCAGCACACAAAATGAAAACAAACAATTTATTATAAAGCATAATCCTACATTTTCTTATGCCAACAACAATTCTTTACTAGCGATCAAACATTTACAAGTTTGAGCACAACTAAAATAATGATTCAATAGTTTAAAAAATTGTTTTCATTTATTTCCAAACTGATTTTTCTCAATGCAAATTTACTTTTATTTGGCAGTATCTTAAAAGTAATACTTTCATGATAACAAGATCTATTGATGATTTTTTAATTTACAGATGATTTGTGATGAAGATAAAACACTTGTTGTTGAAGGTGTGCTTTCAGAAAGAACACAATTTAAGAAATGCTATATTTATTATATTTCATCTAATAAGAATGGTATTCTCCGCCTATTTTCATTTTCCTTTTTAGAGAACCTAACAATATCTTTATCATTTCTAAGAACAACACACTGCTGAAGGAAATTTTGAATGACGTCTTCTTTAAACAGACAGTTATTGCTATATTTATCGTATTACTTTCTATTTTTGAAATAATACGCAAATTTAATGTAATTAAACACATTTAAAATATTTTTATAAATTTATTTTTACTGAAGAAATTTTTAAGCGCATTTTTCCGATTCGAAATATGATGTAATATTTATTACATTTACAAAGTAAGTAAGAATTTTATAATTAAGTAAGTAAGAATTTAAATTAATGAGAATAAAATTCAGAAAAATAAAATTTAGAAAGTAGAACATACTGCCGCTGCAATATTTTTCAAATTAATTATGAAATTAAAATTTTGAATTCCATTATTTTGATTGAAAAAGTCTAAATACATTCATTAATGTAAAATCATTAGTATTTAGATAAGAAAAAGGGTAATTAAATTAATAGATGTATTTTACGATTTAGTTTTAGTGTAATCCATCACTATCTTTTTACAAGGTTTTTTGATATTTATATTATATGCTAATTATAAAAATTTTAAAATCGCAATAATTTCATGCCATTTTATTTACTTCCTGATCCTAAACTATTATATTCAATTTTTAAAATGCACTGAAATTAATTGAGTGTTGTGGCAATGAAAATGTGTAATACAAAACTATTTATTCGACATATAAACTAAATGTCTGTATACACTGAATAATGTAACAACGATTAGCAGCATTTGCCTAGTTCCTTTCTTGTCTCGAACATGCTAAAATTCAGTTACATTTTGGCACAAAAATAATTAAAATATTAAAGCATTACAGTATATCAAAACTTCTGTTGCTCTATTATGCTAATCATTCTATGGACTTTTGTGCACATCTTAATTGTAATGTATTGTAATCATTCCGTTATTGTTTGAGTTTATTTCATCAAAACTTTTGGCACTTTTATGAAGTCTCTTTTGCACAGGTAATTAATTATATGCTAAGAAATTAATTATGATAAACCTGCAAGTAAGATAGATAGTAAAATAGTTCCAAATTCCAATCGCATTGGAGGGCTACTTGTCTCGTTTACTCAGATTATTTCTCTTTATTATGTTAATTTTTAATTCAAATGCTCGAGGAAATTTAAGTTTCCACTTGTTTAACATATGTATTTTCTAAGTCTTAACTACATCTAGTTTAGGCTATAAAATGATATATTAAAATTTGTATAACTTCATTGTATGTTACACTTAAAACACAATGCACCTTGTTATTCAGCTTAAGTAAAAGACCAGCAGAAAAATTGAAGATTTGCTAAGTTAGCGGCATGCACTATTTATAAAACAACGCGAAAGTTTTTATACATTGAATTATTAATTAATCAACGCAAGTGGCTCTATTTACCATAACAAATTGCTGCAATTTTTAAAATTCTATCAATCTTTTTCCCATATGTGTATTATCAAGATATATTACTCTCTCTTTTTTCACTTATATAATTCCTATTTAATATATATCAATGTTATTAGAATAGGAACTTCATTGGGAATATAATTTTAAAGCCATCCTTTTCATCAATTATATCTTTTTTAGGAAATAATAACAGAAGTATTTTCAATTTGAATTTATGCTTACATTTATGTCATTAAAAGACATCAGTTTTTAAAAATAGCATAATTAATTTTTTAATTTTAATGTATTTTATCCTTTTTACTTATGATAGTTATTACATCTTCAATCAGAGAACTTTATAGTAATTTAAAATTATAAAGTGCATAATATAAATATGATATACTGAGTTCTTCCTTTAAATAATTGATTTATTATTTTAAAACATTCAAATGTATTTAAATATTACTATAATCAAACTTACTTTCGAAACCAGTGTATATATATATATATATATATATATATATATATATATATATATATATATATATATATATATATATATATATATATATAATATATATATATATATATATATATATATATATATATATATATATATATATATATATATATATATATATATATATATATATATATATATATATATATATATATAATAGATTGTTGATAAAGTTTGAATCATTATGATTGGAAAATTCCATTAAAAGCATATTTAAATGTTTTCTGTAAATCTAAGCCCATTGCTTATTTTAAGTTTTTTTGGAAACTAAAAATTTAAATTATTTTTTGAGAAGGAAGAATTTCTTATCATTATTTTAAAAGCTCGAAACATACCTAGTATAACATTTCTGGGGCTCTCAAATAATGGTTTGATTGCATGTTTAAGTTAATTATATCATTTGCATTTATGAAGCATAAGGCTACAATATTTTATGTTCACACACCTCAAAAAAGGCAAGCACGAAGCATGACAAAAGTAACACTGCAATACACTTACGCTCTAATGCACTGCTTGCACATGCACCCACTATGTCACAGCTAGCAATAGAGACTTAATATAATTGCGCACAGCTCTCGCGATACAAATAATTATTGTATATGTATGTATATATATAGTCATATATAAAGCTCACACTCACACATACTTATCATCATGGCTTATGTCATTAACGAGTGTCTATAATTACAAATGTATATCAATCAATAAAATCGGAGATGGAAAGGGAAATAATGCATATCTACAAGCTTATAACCATGTGCTTATATTTACAAAACAACACATTTCTCTATCGAATGTGTCTTTATAACAACCTTATAACTTCACCATTCATAAATTTAAATCTTCCTAACCTCTCACTATATATGATAAGTTACAAGTGTTCATACCATCAAAGATTTGCATCTATGGGTATATATATTATTTCTCTAAAAAAATTTTAACTCTACAATTTTTCATTTTTAAATTAAATTTTTTTTTGCTTTTTCCAAGGATGAATTATGATAGTTAACTTGAATGCTTTTCACAATATTTGAAAAGTCGTAATTTTTTTTCTGCTAAGTATATTTTTATCCACGTTAGTAAATATAGGCGAGATTGGAATTGGAATGCGATATTTGTTTGTCCTTGAATACCCGTCTGTCATCCTTTTAGAGATTGGCACTCGATCAGATTGGGCAGTCGACCGAGATTGACAGTTCCGTTATTTGTGTTCATATAAAACGAGAGAAGGAAGTTTTCAGCAAATTAATTGTTGAAAACTAATAGCATCATTTTAGGTCACTTAAAACCGAATAATTATCTTTAGAATTATCGTGTAGTGCGCCTCTTCAAGTTGCTTTTCCTTTATGTATTTCGATGATCTTGTCCTGGTCGACGTACTGGAATATGTGAGGAGCATCTAGTAATATTCCTATGGTGCCGGCTGTCGTTACTGCAAAGAAGATATACAGCTGAAGCCGATCTATAACCATGGCAACATACTTCCAGTCTTCACGTATCTGGAAAGAAAAAGAAGATTCATTTGAAGATCATTACTGAGATGCAAAAAGAAAAATATTTGCTCTATGATGTTATTAATCTGTAAACAGCTGCTATAACACTCTATACCTTTATATTTCTTTTATAAAAGGAAATAACAATTATTGTGAATTAATATACAGATGCATCTTTTCATAAAAAAGGGAGAGTTTATCAGGAAAAATTTATTATATTCCGGCAAATTCTCAGATTTGAAATTTTACAGTAAATTAAATTATTTTGTTTGAAATTAATCTATTCCCCAAACATTTTTGTTACAAGAAGATAAAAATGTGGATTATTTTTTTAAATGTTCAATTTTTTAATAAATATTTATGATTACATTTAAGTTTAAAAGGACTATATAAGTCTCTCTTTCTCGGTCCTTTATTTTAAATTAGTTTATTTGGTTAAAATTTGTTGCAATGTTTTTTGACAAAATTACTCTAAAATTATTTGTTAAGAAAACTTTCTTATATTAAAGAAATTTCCCAAATTGGAAAAAACAATTATCTGATTCATGCTCGTTATATATTAAGTCAAAAATAACATTATCTGATGTATATATTGTATTATGTATGATAGATAAGAAACGGAATGGAATTATTCTAAAACTATAGCACACTTAATGTCTTATATTGTATATATTATAGTTAAAAAATAAATTTAATCATGTGAAAAAAATTTATTGCTTGATTTGAAAAATGGTTTTAAATTAGAAACAGTTTTAAAATAGTTTACTAAACTGATATTATCAAAATGTTGCTTTAATTAATACTATGTTACTTTTTACTTTTTAAAAGGGTATTTTTTTAAATTATTATTTGTATAATCATAATGTGAATCAAAATACAAAAAAATGCCTATTTCGTTAGTCGAAATTTTTTTTCTTTTAACTAAACATTAAATATTTAAGAGATTAAACTAAGTAAATATATCCTTATTTATTATAAAACAGAATTTTAAATACGGTGCATAGTTTCTGTTTGCTGTGAAATAGAAACCTGAAAAGAAACCAAAAATAATCCAACTCATTTTTTTGTTTTTTTGACAATAAAATTAAAATTTAATTCTTAATAACTTTTATTAAGTAAACTGACAAATTTAATTTTCTTTGTGAGAAATTTTATAGGATAATGCTTTTGAATTTAACAATTATATTACATGAATAAAAAGTTTGATGATAAATTGTGTTTCATAAATTATATTTAATAAATTTTGTATTTCATTTCTTATGTTAAAAGATTTTAATGTTGTAACATATTATGATTTAACATTATTTTATCACCAAATGAGCATATATAATTCAACGTGGAATGAGAGATGATAAAATGGGTATTTCAGTTAAATATCATTTTGCAGTTTATGGTAAAAAACAAAGGTGAGGTGATAGAAAGAATAAAAGCTTAATTTAACATTTTTGTAATAAAAAAATTGATATAAATTATGCTAAAGAAAGAAGAAATTCTATATACATGATATCTTCTATGTATTGGTAAAATTATTTTGTGGATAAAATGTAAATTTTATTAGCAAATATCATGTAAATTTCATCCGGAAAACAATACATTACTAACAGATTGATAAATACTACGTTTTTAGTTAATTAAGTACTTTTACATTTTAACTTAGTTTTAATGTAATATGAATGAAATCATTATAGCAATCATATTTGAATAACTATATTACAGAGAGAATGTAAGAGCTTACTAATTTAACTATATATTTCTTCGAGATTACCTTTTTCTAATCAATGTAAGCGATAGCATTTAAATGATAAGAAACAAACCTCACTATAATTCTTATTTCTGTAGACAAATAATTTTTGACCATGATGAATTAATTATATATTTAAAAATTAAAGAAAAAATAGCTTTACTTTATCTATTTTATTACTCTGTTAAATTATATAATCCTTTAATAAGCTTTTATCTGTTTATTATGTAGCATTAATTGGCTTAATTAGTGAAAAACATAAAAATGAATGTTACATTGCATTGAATTTTATTGCTTTGAGTTAATATAAAATTAAAAATGCTCTACACATAAGATGATATAATTATATAATTAAGAAGGCAAGCAACTAAAGCAACGCATTTAAGTTACATTATTTTTCAGTTAATGTGTCCATATATGTAAATTATTATTTCTTGTTCATTTTTTATTTTTTATTATTTTTGGTTTTTGACTTTTCACTAGAACACAATGAGTCATAAACTAGATTTTATTCAACCAGTATGTTGTACTTAAGTTGTTTCAGTTTTATATAAGTAATAATTTTCAATGTTTGCACAAAACATCATTTATTTAAATAATAAATAAATGTTATAAAGTTTTTGTAAAAATTTTAATACAGATATTTTTTTCTATCCGTGTAGTAAAGTATCCGTTCCGTCAAAAAATATGTAAGAAACTTCTTCATAAATAATTTCCTACAAAATATAAATGTTTTTGAAAATGTCAATAAATTTTTATTGACATTTTCAAAAACATGGTTTCATAATAGGAAATTTGAAGTTAACATATTAAAAAAAGCTTCTGAAAAATACAGTGGTACAAAACGTTATATTGGGGTTTGTGAAGTAAAGTAGAAGATGAATATACGCAATATGACTTCATTAAGTGAATGATATTTGCCCAACAGCAGCACAATAGTGACTTTGTATAAGATGCTATTGAGCTGGTGGTTACAATTTCATTTAAAACATGGTATTGTATAATAATATTATGAACACGAGCTTCATTGTTGGTGATATTATGGAGCTAAGGACAAGAATACAGTATTATAAATATTATAATCACACGCTATAATCTCCATTGCTACTTGAACTAAACTACAAGTTCAGAAAATTTTACTGTCAACAAATATGGATGTCAGATGTGGGAATTGGGCTATAGCTTTCCTTTGATGTGTTACAAATAATATTTTTGATTATCAATTGAAATAAAGTCATGGGTGTCTCAGTAGTTTAAAAAATTAAAATTATATTTATGAATGTTACAACTCTCTTTTATAAAGAAATGAAGTAGTTAGGTTATACATAGTATTCAAATTTATAAAATCTAATTAACATAAATTATTTTCTTAATAATTCTTTTTTTAATTTATAGAAATATTATTAATTTCCTCTTAAGTACATACTTAAAAATAAACATTTTAATGTTTATTTCGCAAAAGTTCTTTCAACTGAAAAACAATAATATTTTAATTGCTTGAAATATAGATATAAGCTGTTTACAGCAACTAAAAAAATAATGGATTTAATTAAAGAAAACAAAGGAAAAAATTCTTTGGTTATATAAAATGAATATATAAAATCATTATAAAAATAAACCATTTGGATATTGAAATATAATATAAAAAAATCCATTTATCTCACATATATAAAGTATCCACTTCAGGAAATATTTTTCCATACATATTAATGTAATGTATATATAGTTTTTTGGTTAGAGTAAGATATGGTCACATGAGTCAAGGAATAGATACGGAAAGGAAATACATTCTAGGGTAAAATTCCTTCGGGGAATACAACCCCAATAAGAAATCGGGGGGTAGAGCACCCTAGAAGATGAAAGTCGTTTCGATCAGGGAAAGAAGAATGGTTGGAGTCTGAATGCTTAACTGACCGATAGCAACTCGGACTCCTCTTCTCTTTCTTTCCTCTGAGGTGTTCTCTGTTTTCCTATATATACGTAGAAAGATTCTTTATCCTTCCCTTCCGGGGTCTTATATATGCGAGGGAGATCCAATTTTCCTCCAGAGTATTTCTTAGTTTATTGAGAAGGAAGAAAGAAAAAGTCGAGATCTGCTGAGCTGAAATTCAAAGTCTTCAATCATGGAATACTTTAAAAGTCGTTTTGGACCATATTGTTCCAGAGGCAGCTTCTCTTTCCTTTGTTTGGATCACTAGAAACTTCCTATTTAGGCCGATGTCGTTCTGAAAATTGAAAATCGTAACTTGAAACTACTTTACGGTTTGATATTTAGGCGAGATTTCGATTGTGGTGTAAGTTATTTTGAGAATTTAGTCTGATGCTTTTGAAACAATGCATTCCTAGAAATGGTTTTAGTCGAAACAAATTTCTGTAGCAGGTTTTTATCTAAGTTTACAGCAATTTTTTGCAAGTTTAAATTTTATTCCATTTACATATAAAATCTAAAAATAAACATTTCAATATGCTATAGTTTCAGAGGCATAATTTTTATCTTTTACTGTAAAAATTTATTTTGACTTAAGATATCGGTTTATCTTTTATGCTTCTACATTGTGAAAGAAACATTAAAATTTTGTGTTTAAAGAAAAATCAGTTTTTTAATGAAAAAGAAAAAAATATCATAACTTAGTCTTTATAAAATTAATGATAACATATAAAAATTAAAATAACAAAGTATCATTCAATTAACACCATTTACTTTGAGTTTAACAATAGTTTTGATTTAAGAATACACTGGAGAATTGTTAGTTAAAACAGTTTTTTTATGACATCTGGTAGAAATTACTGTGCAATAATTTGATATAAGTACTAAAATTTAAGATATTTCAATATTTATATTACCTCCAAATATTTTATTTCTAAATGAAATATGTAGGAATTTTGTAAGCACTTTTGAACGGAGGATTTTCTTATTGGGAAAGCTATTTCATGCATATTGAATGTTTGGTGAAAAAACAAATAATCTGCATATTTGCAATTTCCTAATCTGTGGAAGCGAAAGAAAATCTTTTAACAATAAGACAAAAAGATTTCGTTTTACCATTCCCAGGTTGAAATTTTTCTTCTTAACTTTACAAAATATAAGTAATCTCACTTAATATTTAAATATGAAATCTTTTGTTTCAATATGCATTAAATTATTTTATTGCTTTAGCACCACCAATAATTTTTTCAACGATTTTAATTTTTAAATTAATAATTTTGCAAATAAGAAATAATCTTACTTAAAATATTTAAGTAATTAGAATAATTATGAAATATATACTACGATAATAAGATATTAGAGACAAATTAAGCCAACTAAAAATTTATTCTCTCTCTGATTTTTATCTTATATTTTTATTAATTATTAAGTTCATTAATAATTTTTTTTTTACAAATTATTGGTATACTGATACGTAATCTACTTTTAAGGTGTATCAAATGCATTTGTAATTGTAACAGAATTTAAAATTGAAATAAATAATAATTTTGTATATAAAATAATTTTATATACCTTTAACTTTCTGCACATTACAGAAAAATATAAAAAATGTTATATTAAGCCTAATTTAAGGACTTAAACTATAGGAAATGCTAAATGACTATTTTATTGTAAATAATAATATATTTGCATATATATTATGAATAATGTTTCTCAGACTTCATGAAATTAAAAATCATCAGGTTGAAAGAATGCGATATAAGTAGCAAACTTGTAAATTTCATCACGTAGAAAAACACTATATGAGCAAATATAAAGTGATCTCTTGAGAAAGAGAAGAACAGGCTCTTAAATAAAAGAATGATATAATCCAATAACTTGCGTGATTGAAATTCCAATTAAACTCTGCAATCTGATTGACATATAACTTTTACTACTACTGATAATAATCGGTAATATTTATTGCTCATAAATCACTGCAACTGAATGTTAAAATTTGTGCTAGTAACAGCATAAAATAAATTTTCCTGACCCTTCTTTTAAATTAACAGCATAAACAACATATCTTCAAGTCTTAGAATAATATATTCTTTAGATCAAAAACATTTTTTATTTATCTTTCAATTAAAGTTTTAAAATGCTTTCTATCAGTTTTAATTTTTTTAATTCATAGAGAAATCGTAAAATATTAGTAAAAACAATCATTACGTTAGATTGACAATAAATCCATTATATAATGTTGGATATCTTAAATCCACATAAAATCTTTTAGTTATAAATGAGTAATTGCTTAAATTTCTTATTATTATTTAAAACAAATGAAAACTCATACATACTTGAATGTACTCGTCCTCACTTCTTAAATGTTCAGCAATAAACTCGATTGCTTCTGTTGCTCTGAAAGCTTCAGGTGTCAGATACAGTGTATCAGCCCCATCAATGTCTCTGAGCTGGCCATCAACAACCTGTTGCTGTGAAGTACGAGCCGCTGTGCAGTTCGGATGGTGGATATCGGCCATTTCAACGAAGTCCATTTTTCCCCCAGCCCCTTTGACTGTATGGCAGGTGGCACCACCTTTCATGTCCGGAGATCCACCGTGATAGTGGTGGTGGGCACCGACTCCAGGCATTTCCATCATCCACCTCAGCCGCGTCTTTTTGGGCCTCTTCATGAAGAGCATGATGGGCAGGTACTTGAGGAAGACCACCCGTATCCAGTTAGGCATCCTGTGTGTTCTCGGGCCCCGGAAGTTCCAGTTGAGGATAATCACGGTGACCAGGATGGACACGGTATTCATGAGGAAAGTGAATAACAGGTACTTGGCAATGAGCGGAAGCACAAGAGAGGTCGGTGGCAATATCTTCGATACCAGCAGCAGAAACACGACCAGCGACAGCAGGATCGATATGCCAAGGGTCACTTTCTCACCGGCTTCAGCCGGAAGGTAGAAGACCAAGATGCAGAGGAAGGAAATGAGCACCGTTGGCAGGATCAGATTGACAGTGTAGAAGAGAGTCTTTCTCCGGATCGTGATGTAGAAGGAAATGTCTGTTTCCGTAGGCTGACCACTCTTGGACTGATTGTGGATATTGAGGAAAGCGGGCACCTCCACTATGTCCCAGGTGCCGGATTTCCAGTAATCGGACAAGTCGACCCAGAAGTTATCATTGTAGAGCTTTAAGGACACTTGATCACCGTTGAAAGTCCAGGATCCAAACTTCATAACACATTTTTGCTGATCAAAGGGAAAGTACGTTACATCGATGGTACAAGAGCTCTGATAAATGGCCGGAGGAACCCACATCACTTGACCCTCCGGATAGATAAGGACGTTGGATTTGTAGCGGACTTCGTAATTACCGTCCGCGCTAAAGGAAAGAGGGAAAAAATCTTATGTTATATATTTGAAAATTACTTCATTTTAAAAAAATGTTATTTTATATCATTATATCATTTTAAAAAAGTAAACAGCATTCTTTAGGCTCTTTTGATTTCTGTTTTGGTACAAAAAAAAACCTATGTAAATTTTCGATACATTTAATATATTAATTAATAATTATAGTAATTATTATTATTAATATATTATCATATATTTTAATAATATAATAATTAAAAAAATTTATAAATTTAAATAACTATCAAAAAAGTAATTTTTAAAAAGATGTTTAAAAAATTTTGCCTTTTAAAAAAAACTTCTAAGGAATAAATAAATATCTTGATCGGCATGTGTATAAGAGCCAATGCACAATTCAGAGTAAACTGCACACTTCGACAAACAATAATGATTACTGCTTTAATGTAATTAAAATATTATTATTAAAAATATGTTGTGTTAATTATTGAAATATTATTACTAATTCGTAAGAAGTATTAACATACGCAAAATGTAATAAATTTTCAGAATGTCTGTAGTAATTAAATATAAGTTTAAATTTCTGAGCAACAAAAAATTCATTTTAGGTAATAAAACTACCTAATATCAACAATATTATTTGTTTTGGATTATATAGATAAAAAATTTTGATGCATATAAAATTTGACACAAGCACAAAATTTAAACATATCTTTGACAAAATTGCTTCTTCTATACATTACGATATTAATTTAAAATTTCTTCTAAATAATTTGAAAACTAATACTATTTAAATTTAATAATTTGGGTCTTAAAATTATCCAAAAATATTCTGAAAATATTTAAGTACATAAATTTAGTTATATATTTAAGAATAATAACTATCAATAAGCACAAATGGTTTTCTGTAAAATTTAATGTAATGAACAAATTGTATGTTATTACAACTTTCATATATTTAACAGAGAGTGAGAATCAAATTTTACAATAAACCATTTTAATAGCTCAATAAACGAAAACATGGTGAAATAAATAAGATGAATGACATTTTCTAGCTTATTTCTAAGCTAAACGCTTGTAGAAATAAAGATGAGAACTAATATGTATAATTCTCATGGAGTTTTTACATATTAAATATGACTGTAATGACCTGGCTGGGAAGGACACCGTTCGCATTACCTGATGGTAGAGGGTTCTATGTCCAACGCAGTCAAAAATTTGTTATGCATAGTAATGCTAATCAAAATATGTAAAATAATTCGTGGTTGTGATTTTTTCAAAGTAAAATTAAATCTCTATGGCTATTAGGCTATATCAAGGAGTGTCTTCTGCTTGTAAACTACTTCTAAATGGCGAAGATCCATCTATTTGGGATTCTGATGACACAACCAATGAATGCCTCACCATGCACATTCCCATAAACTTTTCTTCTTGTAATCCAAAGATCTAAATGTTCTAAAACTAGTAAGCATTGGGAAAAAATTTCAAATTATTTTTTATGTACGTTTTTGTTTGAAAAGTGTTGAACAAAGGACACTAGAGTCTATGTTTTTTTCCTAATATTTAAGTGGTGATATTTATCTATTAAATAATGCATTGAACATACTGATTATAAATGTCACAAAAATTTTTCCAAAAAACATATATTTTTATACTATTTCTTAAGAGCGTGAACACATACTTCTATTTTTAAATTTAATGACCATTAAAATTCGTTAGTAATTTTAATTCATAGTTTTCTTAATCTTCTAAAAAATAATGAAAAGATAATAAAAAATAGGTAAAAATAACTTTCAAGATTAAATTGAGGAATATTATTTTATTGACGCAAATTCTCTCTCTCTAAAATTTTTCAAATCTAATTTTATCAGGATTTTTGATAAATAAGATTCAATTCATGGGATTCAACTCTCATGAAGTTTCTGACTATAAGTTTGCTTACAATTCTTACTGAAGAAAATAATTATTAGCGTATGAGAACACCTACTCATCATTTTTTAATTTTTTTATTTAAAATAGAATTTATTCGTTTAATAAAAGAATACTAAATCTACAATAACGATTTTCATAAATACTATATATGTTTAATGGGAAGAGGAGAATCAATTTGAAGTGAAACAGAAGTAAATAATTGAATTCGTAAAAATTTTTGTTTTAAATGCATATTATTGTTAAAAATATTACTATATTTAATATATTCAAATACATTTTATTCATTAAAGTTTCAAATAAATTTTAAAAAAATTATAAAAAAATTAAATCGTTCTTGCCGATTTATACGAAATATAAAGTGAATGTTTTGTATTCTTTTTCATTTTTTTTTCAGTTCTATATTCAACGTGTTTTATTTTCGAAGACATTTATTTAGAAGGTCTATTGAAGTCTATTTAGAAAAACAAGCAATTTTCATGATTTTTAAAACTTTTGCTAACGTAAAATATTACAATTAAAAAATTTTTATTCATTATTGGTAAAAATCATTAATGGATTTTTTCTCATCAACGACGACACTCAGACATTCGATGTGAACTTCACCTTATTTGCTGCCGCTGGAAGAATGCAGTTTGAAGGCAGACAGCAAATTCATCGGCAAGTCGGATTTACGAGGCTATATTAATGAGATGTGCCGTAAAAGAAATGTTACTGACGTCAAGGATATTTTAAGCCAATGAGAATTGTAATAAAGTGCATTAATCATGATCTCAACTGAAACAAAATAAATAACCATTTTATGGTTAGTAATTCAATATGCTGTTACTAAGCATCGAAATAGAATTTTTTAGGCTAATCACATGATACACTTTTTTCTCTCATTATCCCACATTTTAATTAAATAAAAAAATTATGTTGGGGCATCGGTTAAAAAAATGATGAAGCGAAAGAAATTAAAGGAAAAAAGTTACATGAATTTGAGATATAAATAATAAAGAAATCATATTATCTCAATAAATTTGGGTATGTTCAAATATTTTTATTCACAAGACATAAAAAACAAACATTTAGAAAAATTAAATACATTTTTAAATAGAATCTTTAAAATTTTAATTTTGTAGTTTAAAAGACAACACGATAACCGATTTTAATTAAATTAATTAAATGTTAAGTACACTTGAATCTAAATTTATTTGTAGAAAATTTAATCCTAGTATACAGAAGAATTTAATAGAAGGATTAATTAATTAAATAGAATTATATTTCGGTTATGTAGAAGCGTTAGTATTCTTAAAATAATATTTACAAATACTCATATATATGCACACAAAGAAAGAAATCAAGTATTTATAAAAATGCTTTTAAAAGGTGGAAATCATATAAGGTTTTAGTTTTCCTGAAAATGAAATATTTCCGGAAATAGGAAGCGGGAAACAAAACGAGAAAAAGAAAATCATTATATAGATGAATAGAAGAGGAGTGTGAAGGACCCATTGTAAACCTAAATTCCTGGATGTTTTAATCTAGGATTTGCGTACGCATGGGAAAAAGAACTGGTTCCTGGGGAAGAGAAAAATCCTGTGGAAAAATCAATAGAGAGCAAAACACACTGCTCTGCTTCTGGAAAAGCACCGGATAAGTTATGTACGTTCCATGATAATTCCAGCCTTAGAGAATAAAAGAGAAGTGGGGTGATTACCATTCGCACCCGTTAATGAATGAGTTTGGGGGGTTATGGGGGTCGGGAGTTCCCCTAATGGTAATGGATGAAAAGGGATGAAGAGTAATGGTCATCAAAACGCAGATCGGGCGACGTTTCGTGTTATTAAAGCATTCGATTCTGAGTGAAGAACTCCCCCCTTCCCTGCAGTTGAGAGTAATATAATGAGGACGGTTCTAGACACTTACACCCCCATTCCGCGGGATTATAATAGAAATTCGCTTTTGGTCTCCCGGTGATCTACGGCCGGGGCTTGATTTCGCACAGATTACCGGTCTTGGGGCACGCTGTTATTTCTGTGTATTGTGCTGGAGAGTGGATTTAGGGTTTTGACGCCCAAATCATAATTAGTCCTAGAGCCTTGATTTAAGGGAGATTTAAAATTAGATAACGATGCCACATCAGCAGTATTTAATCTATATAGCGTTTAATATCCTAATCCTTTTTACGAGTTTTGTCGTAAATAGATGTGTATTAGTAGAGTATTGATACATATCTTTCTTTATATGCATTCAACCGGATATATATATACATATATACATATATATATATATATATATATATATATATATATATATATATATATATATATATATATATATATATATATATATATATATATATATATATATATATATATATATATATATATATATATATATATGTATGTATAATTAAAAAAATTATTTAAATTTCAAATAAAACTTAACTGCCAAACAGCAAATATTTTTAAGATGAAAGATTAAATTTGTAATATTTGTAAAACTGTTAACAAAAACTGCTTTAAAAATATGCAAAATTTACTTTTTAAAATATTTGAAATATTTATGAAATAGTTATTTGATTTTTTTATTCATTTGTTTATTTATAATTTCATATTAAATGTAAATAAGGACTAATCATTAGGAAGAGATATATATAAACTAGAAGAAAATATTACAATATTTTCCTGAGATATTAAACGTAATAAATTTTTAAATTGTTTTTTAGCTAAACTCCGCTTAAAAAAAACTCTTTATAAAAGCAAGCAATAATATTGATTTCAAATAATATGAATTGCTGTATTTGTAGTTTATCTGTTTACAACATTTGCTATAATTTTTAAAAAAATAGTTAATGTATAAAACTGTATGGAATTTTTATGACTTGTTTTGTTAGGATTTTTACTAATTCAAGTGACTGATGCCAAATAAAATTCTGTACTAGTTAGTGAAATTTGCATTGTATTTTATTTGAATTTAATTATGTTTTAATAAATTTAAATCTTAAATTTTCCATGTTTATGTAAAAGTAATGTAGCAAGTATCTGTAATTTGATTTTCGAAATATAATATACATATACTTACTTGTTAAAAAGAACAATATCAGGCTTCCATACTTTATCTGGTGGTAACCTTAGTACATTTATTCCTCCATAATCAGCTTCATCCCATCTTAATTGATAATCACTCCATACCTATGCAAAATAAGCAAGTAAGTGACTTTCAAACTTAAGTAAAATTAATATGAGAAATAAAATATTAGTTATTGACACTAACTAAAAAAATATAAGCTTATATTTGTTTATATCTAATTATTAAATATTTTGCTTATTATATAGCTGAAATACATAACTTTAAAGAATCATTTTTTAAATTAAATTTATTAAGATCTTAAAATTTTTAAAAATTAAAACTTAAGCAGTTTACTTTTTTAGTGTTTTAGCTACTGTTTAGTTTACTTAAAATTAAGAAAAAATCAGTAATATTTTCAACTTATGAAGTTAAGAGGAAACATTTATTCTCTAGAATATTTCAAAAGCAAAACAAAAAATTTTGTCTGTAAAAAAAAAGAATAGCATATTATTCTATTATAATGTTATTATAATGCAGATAATAAAAGAAATGTGAATTTACTGAAGTCATTACGAAAAATATTAAAAAAAGTAAAATTAAGAAATAACAAATATTAGATATTCTATGAAAATACGGAATTTACTTAAATAATTTAACGACCAATTTTTGATTTTTTCTTAATTAAAATTTCTTAGTAAAAAGTTTTCATTTTTAAAAACTAATAGTAATCTTGAATTAAAAATGTTTTGTCCTATAAAATATGAATATCTAATTTAAAAATCATGGATAATAAGATGTTTCACACTCAAGCATAATTTTTGTAAATTTAAAAATTAACACAATATTAAAAATCGCTGAAATCGAAAAATAGTCATACATAAATATTTCGTGCAATTCATTGAATTATTCTAACTGTAATCTGGTTCAAGGAGCCATAATCCGAACACTTTCTAGAGGAAGCATTTATTTCAAAAACAACAAACTTTCGGAACTAAAAAAATGAAAGTTTTAAGCTTTATGCATTGTGATGTTCATTTTCAGTAGATAAAATGATGAAACACATAAATTTTGGAAATTCCATATTTAAAAAAAAACTTAGTTATAATTATTTCAGTTCTTCAAAAGTACATTTTATATAATGCAATATTTTATCTAGAAGTTTAAAAATGAATGATATTAGAAGCTGCATTTCTTAAAGTTTAGAATCGTCTTATTTTTCAATAATTCTCAATCCAATATAATGTCCATTAGGAATTAAAAATTTGTCAGAGAGTTCTAATTTGGCTTAAATTAAATCGCTCGTATTATTCGAAACACAATTTCATCAAAGTTTATTGCCAAAATATATTCCAAAACTCTTTACAGGGACCCTCGACACGTTTAGACAACGACTCGTTTAATATCCTCTCGTACTGCAGTCAAAAGGCTTGGAAACCCATACAATAATTAAAAATGTTTGTTCACCCGACTCCCTTTGTAATTAGAAGGCCGAACAGATGAAAGACAGTCTTTTACTGCGGTTGGTTTAAAAGATTAAGAGGCTAGAGGAACGCAGAAACGGTGGCTTGGCCAGGAGTCAGATTAAAACACCGACTGGATGTGCTCAAAAGGGAATGTTAATTATTTTAAAATGCAACTTGAGGGGAAAAATGAGATTATCGAGGACCGATTGTTTTCATTTGAAGCAAAACATTATTTATTCCCTCAGTTGCACCTTAAGGTGTTCAGCTGGATTTTAATTCTTCAGCAAATTTAAAACGTGACAAATTATTCTAAAGTTGCAAGATTCCCTCTTCTAAATTAAAATGTTCCTTCAGGGCGAAGGTTAAAAAAGGTTATCTTTTAAGCACAGTTGAATTACTGTTAAGTATGCATTGTCCCAAATTTAATTTTAGTTACATTTCGTCATCTGATTTCTTCTCTTTTTTTTCTAAACGTAAATGTTATAGATTCTTTTTGTACTAAAACTCCTGCTTCTTTAATAAAATAAGCGTAAATCTAATGAGAGTTAATCTTTAAGGTAAAGCTAAACTTACTTTCCGTGATTCTGAATGAATAAAATTGATTTCAAAATAGGGTAGAATTCATAATAGTTAAAAAAAATAGAATATATAACATTTATTTCGGTTTTTAGCATTTGTTTTTCGAAATGAATGGCCCAAAACTAAGCATTTTGGTTATCAAGAGTTCAATACAAACAAAACTTAAAAGTTTCCAAAATTATCATTTGAGTTAAAATTTACGAAATAAGAGATTAATAAATTATAATTTTAATAAAATCCTGAAAAATTATAACTTATAATGTTTTATAATTAATAAAATTCCAAAATTTATAAATAAAATGTGTTTTGAATACAAATTATACATTTTGCACAGCTTGAATATCTTTATCGAGAAAGGCTTTATGAATTACGTATTTAAAATATCTTTTGTGTAATTAAATTTTAATAGTTTATTAATATAATCACTGATTTTAATTACCCTAAGAAATTTGTGAGTAATTTGTGAATGTTTTTGGGGTAAATTAATTTTTTGCTAGGGTAACAGAAATATTTTGAACATACAATTGATAATAAAATATTTTTATTATTATCTATGAATTAAACATGCCAACAAATAATACAGTACACAAATTATTAAGTCAAAAATTTAATTAATGAACTCAATTATAAAATTCTTTTGTCTGATCATTATTTCTCTTGGCTTAAATAAAAGAAATATAAAATGTAGTAGCTTCCAATCTGGAAAATATATGGCAGTATCAAGATGTAACATAAACTAAAAAATATGACTGCAAATTGACTCTAA
The DNA here is from genome assembly GCA_037975125.1 of Latrodectus hesperus. Lineage (NCBI taxonomy): Eukaryota > Metazoa > Arthropoda > Arachnida > Araneae > Theridiidae > Latrodectus > Latrodectus hesperus. Next base: position 98,951,223 of record CM075853.1, on the reverse strand, counting down.
GCATTTTTTATATTACTCAGGAAATGAAAAGTTAGTTAAATTTAAGAAAACTAATTGCCTATTTCTTAAAATTTTTAATTTGTGTAAAAATAATAGATTTTATAATATTGGGAAAATAAAAAACTAGGTACAATGCTTTCCAAAATTGTTTCCAAATATTAAGAAGCCAACAATTTTATCGCCATTAATGGAGGATAATGTGGCGTTTAGTTGTAAAACTACAGAACCTTATGTTTATGTCAAGCTAAGCGATTATCTTTTAATCGCTTATAAATCGCCGAAGATTAGTTTGTACATAAATTTGATTTATGGCAAATAACCCTCTTTAGGTAATCATGCATAAATTTCTAGTATAAAACATTCTTTAATGCATGCATAAACTTTCAAGAACAACAGCTTTGATTAAGTTTCACATATTCTGATAGATTCTGATAGAATAGATTTTTATAGGAGTAGTCTAATTTAGACTCCATCAGTAAGACTAATAAACGAAAATATATAAATAATTTACTTTTGCTTTATTTGATTAAACAAATTTAGAATTTAAAAATAAGTATTTAAGTATTAATTTTTGTACAATATTTCAATGAAATAAATTATTATGAAATCAAATTTAAGACAAAATATCTAAAACCTTTTGATTACAAATTGCTTAACTCTGTATTTGCAAATTTAGTTATCAATAATATAATTTATTTATGGAATACATGACTAAGAAGAAATGTAAGGAAACATTCTCACTTTAATAATAATGAAAGTTACAGGAATGATGTTTAATTTTATTTGTATAGAAAAATAATTTGAACTTTATTTTTTATATTGAAATTTTTAGATATATTAAATTTGATTAATTTAGTTTTTTTTTAACTTATCAATTATTTTTTTAAATATTGTTAGTATTTCTATTTTAAAAATCATATATATTGAAAGGTGCAATCCTATGTTGTTAAAATTGTATGTGTTTTAAATGACCTATTTTTATTACTAATTCCAATTTAACCAAGTAAAATATACTTGTTCAAAGCTAGTTTTTAAACATCTTTTATTAGATAAGAATTAATTCGTTACGTGAAAGCGAAGTATAATTACGTATAATTATATATCTGAAAGAATTATATTCAATTTAAATTTTGAAGTCATGAGAAAAAAAATTCAAACATACATTTAATAGAAATGTGCTTTTATGGCACATTCTGCAATGAAACACAATGAATTTATAGTTTATGCAGGAAACACAAGTTTTTTGTATCAGTATCTTTACTAGAAATTTTTTAAGAATGTAAAATATTGTAATAATCTCTCAAACGAAAAACAAATAATGATAATTAAATGCAAATACTAAATTCAGTATTTTGCAAAAGTATTTAGCATATTAAATACAAAAAATATAATTCTTATGATTAAAAATAATCCAATTATTTTTTGTTACGTAAAATAAATGTTTAGTTAAAAAAAAACATAACCATTACATGTGAGATCTAATCATATGCAATTAGTTTTAATTATTTTAAAATTTTTGTATTTCTGTCACCCTGATAATGTTCCAGTAGACCTTTGGAGACCTAAGAAAAAGGAATGCATTAAAAAATGTTTTTTTACATCAAGTCTATACTAATGTTAGATTTTAATTTCTTTTTCGCTACATTTCAGAAGGAGAATGATTAATATTAATTAATCAAGGATTACTATCCACATTTGACAAAATGAATCGTAACTCATGTTTATTTTCAATTTCCTTCCAGAAAATAAGCAAAAGTTTTGTCCACAAAGCTCTGATGACGTCATATGCATATATATTGTCAACTGAATACCTTTAAATAAAATATTTGATGTACAATTTTTAATTAATTTTCGGTTGCTATTTAGATTTTTTTGGTAAAGCATCATATGCCTTAAATTTTCATGCAGTTCGTTTTATTTTTCTACTGGTTAAAACATTTTGGTAAAAATTTACTATCGGGTGCCCTTGATTCTTCGGCGATATTTTTAACGATAAGATAAGAACCAAAATGTAACTAACAAGATATCCGCTAAACATAGGTTATACAAAGAGAGGGTTACCAGGATTACTAGAATTTAAATTTTATTGCCTAGATGTATCTTCAAATTGTTTGCGAAATCTGAAATTTCTGTATGAAAAATGAAAACAATGAGAGGAGTTATATACTTAAAAAATTATAAATACTTACCAATTGCAGCCATACGTTGGAAGTCATAATTTGATTTTTTTCATTCTGAAAAAAAAGGAAAATATTATGACTTTAAAAATACTTAACAAATAAAAAGATAATATTTAATAATGATAAAAAAAATTCTTAAAGATTTTTGAACATAAAATGTTCTGTTAAATCTGTTACTGGGTCATATCAGTCTAGAGATACATTCCAGATTTAAATTATGACTCATAAAATAAATGGAGACAGTAATTTATTCATACAGCTTTAATTCATTGGTGATATTATTTTTGAAGGCATGGAAAGTCTCCAAAGATAAAATAAAATTTATGAGGTTGAATCAATTCTCGCATATGATAATAGCGATTAATTAAACCAAGCAGAAAACCTTGACAGATGCTTAAGAATATATTTTTAAAGAATTGTACCAATTTTTAAAATATAAAACCTATTTTGTTCTTATGTTAATATCATATAAATGTTTAAATTCAATTTTTTTTGTTCCTGCGCAATTAATAACTTTCCAGAATTAGCTGCAATTTTCACTAAATTTTGAAATCCTGTATAAATAAGAAAATTAATTAATAATAAATCCCAGATTAATTTATTTGTGTAATTAGAAAAATCATGTTAAATATTAAAAAGTTTCTATATTCAAATATTTAGTTACATACTTGTTTACGAAATAGGAATTGATTTTTTGCAAAGAAATTTATTAGAATGATTAATATCATTCATACTAAATTTCAATAAAACTAAAGCGCTTTCTATAGAAAAATTACTCAATATATTTATTTTAGTAAAACAATTCACTAAAAATAACATAAGGTATAAATCTCTCCTTTTTAATTTATTTAAAGAAATTTCTTTAAATGTTTTCACTTCAAATTTGTTGAATCTTGTAAATGTTTGTTTTCATACAAAATATGAAGCTAAGCTATCAATTTAAAAAAAATAATATTAACGAAAAATTAAAAGAAATTCAAGTAATCAAAATGACTAAATAAAAGAGTTATATTATTCAAAAAATTTTATCTTTTAAAAATGATATATAACAATCTCCTCTCTCTCTCACATTTATACAAAATTCAAAAATTAAAAATTTTATTTTCTCTACATCCGTATCCTGAAAGTGTTTTAGTATTTCTCAGGAAAGAATAATTCAAAAATTAACCTTTCCCTTATGTATATATATATATATATATATATATATATATATATATATATATATATATATATATATATATATATATATATATATATATATATATATACATATATATATATATATATATATATATATATATATATATATATTCTAATGAAAGCGTGTATAATATAATGTACTTTAAATTTATGTAATAATATATCCATGTTAATAAAAACCAAACACAAATGAAAAAATAAAAGAAACGACTGTAACTAAAGAGAATTGCTTGAATAAAATAACTTATTAAATAATAAACATGAAAGAAAATATAAATATGTTTGTTTGCCAATAATTATTCCTTCTCACGATTTGTTATTCCCTATCACTATACATGGATACTCTTAATTTTAGATTATTTTTCTGGTGATTATCATATGATGCCTATATGAAACATTTGTTGTATAAGAGAGATTAGAGATGTATTTCCACATATTTCTCATCACTATATATGGTGTGAAATAAGAGTTATTTTTTATTGTCATTGGGGTAAGATTTTTCAACTCTAAGAAACGGGAAGAAATTTCTGAAACCAACCTATAGACTCCGAAGTCCTATGTAGCTAGAATGGTTGCCAAGGGTAACGAGATCTCTCTTGTTAGCCGCAATTGAGGAGTTTAATCAATTATCAGTAAGTCTGGGATGTCCTGGCGTAACTACGTTAGACTTCTGATGTCATTAAGTGACTGAAGTCTAGAAATTAAGACACTCCCAATTCCCTTTGCCCTAATTTGACCGCTCAAACTTCGGGGCTCAGGAAACCCTTTTCTCTGATTTGATTGGTGGACAGCAGAGGTAATTTGCGGAGTAATTATTACCAAGGAATGCTGATTGCTTAATTTATTCTGCATAAAATTATTGCCTGTTAAAAAGGAATCGAGGATTTTTCACCATTTTCATTATTGCCTGTGAAATCTAGATAAGTGTTTTATAGTAATGCATTCAACAGTTTCTACAATATTTACAAATACATTATTTATTAGGAAATCTAAATCAACTGCATTAATACAAACAGGATTAATCTCAAATGTATAGAAAAAATAATGTCATTTTAATATTCATAGTTAAAAATTCATTTATCATAAAAATTTGATTTAAGTTATTAAATGTCATAAACAATTTATTTAAAGTTTCAAGTAATTGTTAAATGTTATTTAACATATATATACATATACATACATATATATATATATATATATATATATATATATATATATATATATATATATATATATATATATATATATATATATATATATATATATATATATATATATATATATATATATGTATATATATATATATATATATATATATATATATATATATATATATATATATATATATTATAGATATTTCATTCAAATATATTTTAAAACAAAAAAAGTTAAATTTAATTTTTAAGGGCTCTCACAAATTTCAGTTAACATAATTTAGAATTTTAATTTCACTAGCGCTTTAAGTGAATATAATATATAGCTCCTGTTTATATTTCGTTACACATTACATTGGTCTCTAGTGAAAAGAGTAAAGGAAATAAAATTAGGCTAATTTTTAATTGAAATTATATATTTAAATGCAATAAAAAATTTCTAAATACTTAAAGAAATGTAAAACACATATTTAAAATGCTTTTATATTTTACTTAAAACCTAAAAAAAGTGACATTTTTTTCGAAAATTTTTTTTTAAATTGAAATGTGTCTGTAAAATTAATTTATCATGTTTTTATTTTAGACAGAAAATTATAATTCCAATATCAAGTGTAATTTCATTGTATTAAATAAAAAATGGGCTTGAGAAGAATAAATTTTTTTCATAAAAATGTTCAATTACAAATAAAGCTGCAAATTTTCTGAATTATATAAATTCAAAATGTGTTTATTTAATTTTTAAATTAAAACAAAATGATAATTATTTTTATTTATCTTGAATGTATACTCATTTCCTAATACATAGAAAATGTTAATAATTAACAAAAGTTTAATCTTTTGAAAATTAATGTAAGTTGTTTTTGAAGTGTCACCATAATATTGATTCATAAAATATGTTATTGTCTTCAATACCTGGGTACTGGGGTTTATACTTTCATAAATACTGGGTGAGGAAATAGTGGCACTTTTATATAGTGCGGTGCCAGTGAGAAGCCATTTTGGTTCCGGAGAGAGGATCATTGCAATTTAGAAGCCTAAGGACAGCCTTAGACCTAAGGATATGATCTGATTACCCCAGAGGTATAATTTCATACGTTGCGACGAAGACTTTTTATATGTCCCATCCGCCATTAGTGAACACGACTGGTCTTCAGTTGTTTCGGGATTCGAACTCTCGCTATATTCCTAAAACAAGAATAACAAACTCGAACCTACTAACTGCGGCCTTGATTCATAAAATATAGATTATAATTTTTTTGTCGATTCTTTCTTAAGGAAATAATAACTACAATACAAAAATGAGATTACTGTGTTATATCCCTAAAAAATTTAATTTCATATTCAGAACAAATTAAGATAAATTATTCAGAATTAAATATTTAATATTAAATAAAACATTTTAATGGCATATACAAATTTAGAGGCTTCTAAAATGCTTAAATGATTACATTTCATTGATATATTTTGTAAAATTATATTTTGATAAAAGGAATTTTTTGAAAGAGTAATATTATAATTTTGTAATTATAAAAAACTATTAGCTATAATGTCTTAAAATATTATTAATTGAGTATATATTTTAACTACCTCATATGACCAAAAAATCTAGATATAAAGCGTAAAAAAGTTAAACTAATCTTTGGATAATATTGTACGGAAGTTGTAATTGATAGAATAGAGAAATTTTTAAAGCAATGCATTTAATGATTTTCGATGTGAATGTTACATTTTATTAAATCTTTATTCTGATAAAAAGAAAAATTTGAAAAGCTCGGTAAGCTGCTTGCCCTTACTTCTTTAGATATTTTATGGTGTGCGAACTCTACAAAAAATCATTATATAACTTTAAAACATGTGCTCTATATAATAATTTCTATCCTTAGATATTTGAATTATTAATAATATATGTTTTCAGATATTATGAGATACAATTCTCACTCAAATAATATATAGGTTATAATATAGTCGGTTTTAAAGCATCAAAATATTCTTAACCAATAATTAAATAAGTTGAAAGATTTTGTTTTGATAAATTATTATTTTAATAGTTCATTTTTAGAACTCAAAATGATTCTTATATATAATAAAAATTTATACAATATCAAACTAAGCACGTTTGTTTAAAATCACCTGTCAAACTAATTATCAAACTTGGATTATCTCCACAATTTTGTAACGTATATGTATATTTTAAATATTTATAAATAAAATCAACTAATATTAATAAATTTTTCTTTAAATTTAATGAAAACATTTAGTGATAACAATATAAATAATAAATGTATTTATCTCATAAAATTTATTCCTATAACATAAATTTTTCTTGATTTATTTATTTATGTAAAAAGGTCATATTAAATGCTTAAAATAAGCATTAGTGTTTTATAGTAAAACATTTGATCAGAATAATATTTTTATTTGTGTTTTGTTTTTTGAAAATTCGTATATTGCAAAACTTAACTTACCACGTTAATAAGCTGAATAAAGGACAGGCCAAACTGGACTTCTACTGTCTTGTTCATAACTTCAACTGGGCGAATCAACTTGTTATAGTCTCGAAACAGATCTCGAACTAAGCGTTCCTCGTCTTCGGATGCCATTACTGAAAAATAAATACAAATATTATTATTCGTTTTCATTTAACTGAATTAGAATACTTTTACAATACATGTAAAATGTGCATTACTTTGGTAAATAATTAAAATTAACAAAAATATTTAACATTTAAATCATGCATCTCGAAAATTTGGTTTTACTGTTTTAGTTTACATTCTTTTTTCTATCGCGATTTTCTCAATGCATAATTAACATTTACCATTATAAAATCACTACTGCTGCAATAAATTAGGAAGAATTTACTCAGATCTCTTTGCTTCTCAAATAAAAAGTAATTTTTAATTGTGTTAATTAATTCTTGTCGTAACAAGGATTAATCCAATTAGATGAATATCTGCAATAATTACAACCCTACTTTTAATTTATCTTTCAGTAAAATCTTACTTTTCGAAACTAGAATTATCATTTAAAGTTTTTATGATTAAGATATTTATTTGCAAAATGTTAATTTAAATCAATGTATTTAATGTGAAATCCAATACTAAGTCTTTTAATTGCATTTGATTAAAATTTTTTAAAATGTTATTCTATGCCAAAGTGAATAAATGCTAATGCAATTTTTAAAGTATGTTTTAATATTTAAATTAAATACGCATTTCATAATTAATATTTAAGTACAAGCAGTTGTTGATTGCACTGAGAGAAATTTTTAAGAAAATATTATCAATTAATTATATTTTCCACTGTCTATAAACTATAATTTCGCATTATTTATTTAAAATTATTTACATAACTAACTTACTTTATAAAGATTTCGTTGAGTAGAATAACATATAAACGTATAATTAGCTATTAAGTGAATCTAACAAGTGTTATTATATTATCATATAATATTTAAGAAGTTTTTCTAATTTTATAAGCAAAATATAGAGTTATCTCTAATATGCTAAAAGTATATCTAACAAATGCTATTATAAATCTAACAATCATTAATTATCTTATTATAAATGTAACAAGAATTATGATTTTAACTTACATAATTTTATAGTTTTTAAAATTCTTAAGTATATATATTTTTAATATGTTGACAATTTGATCAGATCAGTGTTAAATGTCGTAAAATTTTTAATTAAAAAATTTGTCAAAAATTAAAAAAGCTTATCAGAATAGGGAATTTTAATATACTCTCTCTCTCTCTCTTAAATCTTCTAAATCAATTAAAACTCTCCATTTTTGTTGATTCCCAATATAACATACTTATATATATTTTTTCATGCATATGAAAACATAATTGTAAGAATAAAAATATTTATTCCTACAAAAATATTAAAATAAATCCATGAGTCTTAATATAGGCATTTTCAAAATATTGCTATTTATAAAAATACTCAGTATCACTAGTCAAAGCTAAACAAAAAATATATTTGAAAATTTCACTTAAGTTCATATTTGGTTTCACATATTTATTTAAAACAATAATTTGCATTCTCTTACAACAATATAAAATTTTCATGCCCTAATTTTATAAGTTATGTAACATTATGTAAAATAAAAAAACCATTTTTTCTATCATTTCCAGTAATGGAAATGTTGATCAAATTAAAAAAGTGTCAGAAAATTGTTTAGACTTTATTTAATAAGTGAATTGTAAAATAACTCCGAAATTTATTAATTGGCCAGCAGTATTTGTTGGGAATTATATGATAATAGAAAATCAGAATGTGAATCTTAATATAGAGCATTCTTTCTTAAATTACAAATTTTAATTTTTGGTATATAACAGTTTTGTTAAAAAAGGAAAACTCAGTTTAAAAATTATTATCTGAAAAATTAGCTAAATTCTTGTTTTAAAAAATAAAAACTAAATATTGATTAAAATAATTTAAGAATAAATAATTTAACAATTTAAGCATAATAAGGAAAATTGAAGGACTAAAGAAGGAAAATAAGGAAAATGAATAATATTATTATTAAGAACATGGAAGTTTCTTAAGAGGATGGAAAAATAATTCATAATATAAATGTAATTCTCATAAATGTACTGAAATCAAAATTTGAATTTTTCAAATAGTTCTAACGTAATACTATTCTACATGTTCAGTTACTCATCTTTCAAAAGGAAACGGAAGTTAAACAAGATGCAGTTAACCAAAAAGGGATTATGGAAAAAAAATGTTGAGCGAGCAACTCTAGTAATATCTTTGTATAAATTACAGCATAAATATGTTGTTGCACCATCATCCTTCCCTCTGCTTAGCCCAGAGCTGAGCTCTATCAGTTTGCAATGTAGAAATGTAATAAAGATTATCACAATCACACTGGTTAAAATATTTTTAATTGTAAGCATGTATTGATTATCAATCTAATCACTTTAATATTTGTGAGTTTAAGAATTTATGCATAATTTAAAACTATATTTAGCTGTTTTCTTTAAATTTCTAAGCTGTAAAATAGTTCTATATCCCTTTTGAGTAATATAAATGAATTTGAAAAAAAAACGCAATCAAAGTTTACTTAAGTAAAATTACCATTGATACTAACGCAAGCCTGCATGCACAAGGCCTGTAAATTACGAAATTTTTCTAAAAATAAAATGCCATATGATATTAAATCTAAAACAATATTTTGTCACCTAGAATCACTATGAGATGCACAACTGAAACATCACGTCACTAAAATCAGGAAAAATGGCCGAAATTACCAATAAAAACAGAAACTTTAGAAATTTAAAATATATACTGTTGTGTATTGAAAATAAAATACACTTTCGTCTGCATATATGAATAAAAGTGATAGACATTTCCTTAAAATCAATAATTACTAATATTTTAATTTAATTTTTTTATAAATTATACTATTATGTGAGTTACATACATATATTGCAATATATTTCAGAACATGAAGAAGAATAACATTAAAAAATTTGAAGGATTTACCAGTTAAAATTAATCTGACAATGACTTAAAAAAACTAATTTATAATAATATAATTCCCGTTTGATCACCAATTAATTCGCTTCAAAGTACATAAACTTTGAAATAAGATTTATGTCTTAAAGTATGCTACAAAAATTTAATTAATCATTAAATTTATTTTAAAATGAACGGGCTTCGTATAGAACGAACAAGAACAGATTGACATAAATTATTTAGATTACGTTCTTCTATCTCGCTTTACTGAAGACAAAAGCAAAGTCTTCTATTGCAGGCAAATAACTCTGCAATTCATTAAGGGGTCATAAAAAAGGTAGAGGTTTAATGAACACTGTTTTTACAAATTAGCGCAGCAACTAAACATGACGTCCATCATCCTAAACGGCTGCCATTTATCCATTCATAATTTCCCTGGGTTCTCTTACTAAAAAGTTTACTGCTGCCATGCCCGTAAATTTTATGCGACTCCGTCCCTGTCAACCTGCTTGTTAATTCCCTATTAAAAATAATTACCCTGACTCGCCATTGCCGACACCGAGCAGCAATAAAAACCTCCCCAAACTTGTGCAACGCCACCACACCTTCCAGCTCTGTGAAGGCGTAACTTAATACCAGGAAAGGCGACTTTTATGTGGACTTCCTCTCCATGAGCCAATGCGTGGCTCTGATGCCTACATTCAGTCGGTGAGAGAGTAGGGATTCCTTGGAAAAGGAATTAAGTGTTTAATAGCTATTAACAGTCTTTACTACATGCTACCAGTAAGCGAAGGGACGGGGTGTAAGCACTTTTGGGGGGAATGTAATCCCGTCAGTCTTGTTAACTCTCCTATTGTCGTACTGTTTACTTCCGAGATAATAGTTATATAATGTAAAAGTAATAATGAAGACTAATTGAGCTAGTATTCAGGAAGCAATCCTTCGATTTAATCCAGATATTATTTAACTTTACTGACAGAATGTTTCCTTTGTTATTGATGGAAAATGTTGATGTTTTATACAAATACATTTAGAGATCCGGTCATGTTACATACTTAATAATTTAAAAATATTGATCACAAACTTATTGAATTTGTTGATTTTATAACTTTTTCATATAAAAACTTGCATTATTTTGCATAATATCTTTTATTTTACTTACTGATGTGTAAACATTTCCTTTTACCTTGTTGAAAAAATTTTTAATGACAATTACATCATTGTTATTACACAAATGCTTCAGGCCTCACCCTTACTACTGATGTAAAAATTTTATTATATTTACTGATGTAAAAATTTTATTTTACATATTCCTGTAAAAAGTTTATAGTGACAACTGCCAATCTCTGTCCTTATACAAATTCTTCAGACTTTTCTTTTATTTTGTGATGTTTGAAGCAGGTATTCAATTTTGTATTAGTGAAAGTTTAGAAAGAGATATTATATATGAGTAAAAACAATGTAACAAATTTTGCATTGTATTAAGAGCTCCATTGAAAAAAAATTACCACGATTGTTTGATATATTTACATATAAAATTTAAATTAACAGTAATGTTAAAAAATGTATGAATATGTCAGTTAATATTTTACAATATCGTAGAAAATGTTCTTGTAATGATGTTTTCTCGTATTTTGAATAGTTTTAAATATATTCTTACAAGAAGTAAATTTAAATTATTGAACTTAACTTGTTCTTCACTTAACTTATTCTTAATCATTTGATCACCACTTGAAATTTATAATGTCATTTAGATATTCATGCGTGTGTGATTATCACAATTACTGGAAAGACAATATAATTATTGGAACATATCTTTTATTTTAATATTTCAAATCGTTGATATAAATTAATTCCTAGTACTTCGAAAATTAATTTATCACTTAAAAACGGGTTGGGATGATATTTTATTTATATAAGGAAATAACTAAATAAACTTCATTGAAAAAAGTATATTGAAATATTTCTTTAAGGATATTTAAGAAGAATAAATGTACATACAGAATTATTAATTCTTATTTTAAAATTTTTCATATAAAAATAACGCATATCATTTTATTCGATGTAAAAAATTGTTATAAAATACACCATAAATAGAAAATAATTTTTACTTATCGACGTAAAAATTTAATACTCGTTGTCATTTTTTTGCATTATAAAGTGTTATTAATATTAAATCAACAGCGTGAATTGTAATATACAAAAATAGTATAAGTAAAATCTAATCACAAATTCTCTACAATCTTTACATTATATCATTTATAGCTGAATAACAAAAAAGTTGAATAAATAATTTTTATATAGACACACATGAAGATTGCCAAGATTAAAATAGAGCAAAAAAGCCGGGATTAATAACACCCGATGTGAAGAACTTTTGCTATTTATAATAAATTCACTGCGTGATGTGTTTAACAAAAATACAGCAGTTGCCCAGTACTTAATTATTAATATGACAAATAACCATTAAATATGTAACAAAACCACTCTGGAAAAGTGCTTGTATATGCACAAGAAAATATTTGAAATATCTTTTACACTGTAGTTTAGAAGAGCCGTAATTAATTATTTATAGTAGCAAAAGTATGCATTTCAAAATCTGATAACGTCATTTCGCTTAAATATAGTCATTTGTCATGACATTTTTGTACATTTTTATAAAGAAATTTTATAAATGCTTTCGCTTTTCTTGTGTTTATATGTATTAAATTTATTTAATATCAATTTCTGACATAAGTTAGAATTTCAGCTTATTTTCAATACATTTGTAAGTTTCCTGCTTATTTTAAGTAAAAGAAAATTTAACCATCAGAAAATTAATTTAATTGTATAATTTTAGAAAGTTAAATAAAATCCTAGATATTATTTACTGTAAAAGTATCATGACTAATGTTATTTTATAAAATGATTAATTATCTTGACCATTAAATTTTATGAAATAATTTTGATTTTAAGCAATTAAAGGAAGGTTATATGCATTTAAAAAAAGGAAAATGAAAAAGAGTACTGAAAAATGGGAAAATCAACGTACTTAATATAATTTTTAAAAAGATTTTATTAGTTAAAAATAAACCGATTTATAGAAATTAATCTATTAAATTACATTATCTTGATTTACTAATTTGTTAGAAATTACATAAGAGAACAAAATTTAAAGTAAGAAATCAAACGAGATTTAGTTAATATTTAACTTTAATAGAAATTACTTTTAATACAAAATTGGAAAACCTAATTACAACTAAGTCTTTGCATTCAAATGCCGTTAAAGAACAGTGCTTCTGTTAGCATGCTATAAAATTACGAGTTGGTTTGAATTTGAGAGAAAAATAACAAAATATTTTGAAATTTGAGATAGATGTTATTTAAAGCAGTTTATATTTTAAAATTGTATGAATGCAGTTAATGTAACAAATCAACAGAAATTACTTCGAAATATGACTCAGTCACTGGTAAACGTCAAAATTACATTAAACTTTGTTTTCTTAAAAATAAATTTAAAAAATGTTTCCCCAATTAAAAAAAAATTTATATATTTAATAAGAAATTATTATTATTTGAAAACTTATACGGTGCAATATTTTATAAAAGAGTAATTGTGTCAAATGTTAGACAAGTTTTTAAATTTTGTACTGAATTTGAATGCAAATCACTCACTATAATTTGATATGTTAGGTTCCAAAATTGATTTCAATTTTCAGTTACCAATGAATTCAGTACTGGTAATAAATATCTAAGAATATTTTAATATGTAGGAACTTTTACAATCATATTACACAATAATTAAGATTCAATTATACGGTATATGATATAGATAAATATAGTATTTTACTTTGTTATTGAAAATTGTAATATAAATAATTTTTCATTAAATAAATTCGCAGAAAAACCATTTTGTTGATTGATAATGATAGTAGGATCATTTAAAAATATAGCATTTTCTGTAAAAGACAAAACAACTTATCTTTAAAATGTGAAGTAAATTGAAAATGAAATAAAGTTTTCATCACTATTCTATTTAGAAATAAGAAATTTACGATATGAAATAATAGAAACACAAGTATTGACTGTAACTAGTATTTAAAAATACATTTAATCTGTGATGAATCTCATTTAAAATCTGCATAATCATCATTTTTTTATGTACTTATACCTTAGACTCTTAAAATATATAAAATTATAAAATAGAATGATATATTAAAATGTCTTTCATTTTGCATACGTTCTAGAAAAAGAAATATATTTACAAATCTTTACTTGGGAATACTAATAAAAACGAAATCTATATAAATTTAATGCAACATATTCAAATTGATTTTGAACATAAAAGGAATAAGATTTAATAGTTAATAATGAATTAGTTTATTATAGATTTCTACACATAGATATTTTTAAGCGAATCAATTTCTTAGAAAAATTAATGAGTTAAATCTTAAAGTTTTTATTTCAATTTTAAAATCTGGCTTAAGACTTCCAGAAATGGTAATTTTAGTACCAGTTTAAAATCTGTTAACATAAATTTTTATATGTTAAGTACATTTTATAAGAATTCATAAAAATTCTCTCATATATACACCTTCTTAAAAAACTAGCTATAATTATTTACAATTTCAAAACTTCAATCAACTAATATTTTAATGATTTCATACCTAAAATAAAACATTAATTATTTAAGATCAATCTTTTTCTTATTAATTTATTAATTCCCATAAATTACTTAAGCATTTAAAAAATATTATGAATGTAGAATTGTATGTCTTGTTTAATAATTATAACTTACATTCTCACACTTGAAAACATTTTTAGAATTATCTCTTCCTCTGTATCTATAGCTTCTTTCTCAACGTCAAAAAACTGGCATCTGTATCACAATATTTTTTTTCATAAAATGTGTGAAATATTGTTATACTTCCGATCAGTCCTAAAATAAACACATTTCTACCTGATTTATAAGGATCTGCTTTCAAACTTCATGCACTTCGCACAATAACCGAAAGTGATGAATTAGCTGCAGGAGCAAATATTTCGCCAACTAATGAAGCGATAAATTATTTGGTAATGGAACTTTTGGCAAGAGATGATCATCATATGGATACGCCCTTGCTTTAGAAATATAAATAGCTGTCTCAAAATTTTGTGAGTTTGCATTAATGAATCCTAGTGCTCTTTAACTAAATTTTTATCTACAATCTCGTAAACATTTAAGCGTGTCATTCTTAGCAAATATTAATTATCCATATCTTCCAAATTTTATTATTATTAGAGAGTTTATGTACATTTTCTATCACATCGTTCATTTCCTTCAGGTTTTAAATGATATATAAATCCAATATTTAAAAAAAATCATTTAAAAAGAGATAAGAATATTTTGTTTTTCACCCAGGTTTCCTTCCAGTCTAAAGTCTGTTACACGTGATGACAAACACAAAAATTTGATTTTCATGCACAGGCAGTGTGATACTCGTATTTATAGTCTTAATTTAAATAAGTATTTATACTAGATGGAGAATAATACATTGAAAATATGAAATATAGTAAACAGATGGAAAAATGTTCAATATATATTTTAAAATTTCAAAGAAAATAGAATAAATAGAATTCAAAGAAAATTGCTTTGAAATTTTAAAATATACATTTAACATTTTTTCCATATGTTTATTATATTTTGTATTTTCAATGTATTATTCTCCATCTAGTATTTGATCATTATTCTCAATTTGGTTTTTGACTAATTTTATAAATATATTATTATTCTCCATTTGGTATTTTCAATGTATAATTCTCCATCTAGTATTTAATTATTATTCTCCATCTAATATTTGATTATTAATTTTATAAATTTGGTTTTTTGACTAACTTTATAAATATATTATTATTCTCCATGTAGTATTTGGTTATTATTCTCCATCTAATATTTGATTACTAATTTTATAAAAATGTACTATTAATTATATTTTAGAAATTCTATTTTAGCTGCTTTTCCTCTGAATTATTGCTAAACATAAGTGTTATACACTGCTGGACAATCGCTAAGGACGGATAACACTATCATCTATAGCAACCACAAAATGAAAGGAAGCAAAATGTGGAAAATTAGAATAAGTGCGGGATATAGTAAGAAGAAGTATGCGTATGCAAATTTTTTTCTACGTCTGTTCATCACGTGATAGCGTTCATAAGAGCCTTAAAGGTTTTGACGCGTGTGGACAGTTGTTGTTTCAAGTCAAAGTTTTACAGGAAAGATTTAGTAGACGAACTTGAAATTTTTGGAATTTCTTCCCGACATCACTTAGATGATTTTATGCGTGGCCGAATTATTGGAAAGATCGAAGAAGAGCAAAAAATAACAGATGTTGCCAGGGAGTTCGACATTGCACACAGCGTTGTTTTACGGCTAAGGAAGTCATTTAAAACTACTGTAATGTGTAGTAGGACGCACGGGGGTGGACGTGCTAGAAGTACGACGCCTGCAGAAGACAGATATATCGTCCTATCAGCAAAAAGGAACAGGTGCACCACAGCTCAGCAGGTGGCAAATCAGTTTCTTTCTGCCTCAGGAAAGCAGATCTCCCGAAAAACTGTTGCCAGACGTTTGACGGGAGGAGAACTATACGCCCGAATACCTGTCGTGTGTGTCCCAGTGACCAGACAACACCGTACAGCCCGTTTGCGTTTGGTGTCGTTAGCATCGCAATTGGACAGAACAGGACTGGCCATGCGTACTATTCTAAGATGATAGTAGGTTCAGTCTGTCATCGGATTGTAGACGCCAACTTATCTGGCGCGAGAGTGGTACTGCTTATCGTCCAGAAAATATCCAGGAAAGGACCGATATCCGACATACAGTATCATGGTGTGGGCCGGCATCATGATCAATGGCCGCACGCTCCTACATGTGATTGTGAATGGGACTATGACGGGCCAATGATACATTAATGAAGTTTTACTTCCTTATGTTCGTATTTTCCGTGGTTCTGTTGGTGATAAATTTGTTTTTGTAGACGACAACGCAACATGTCATCGAACACTCGCTGTTCAGGATTGTCTAGACAGCGAGGGTATTCAACGCCTCGTATAGCCATCACGTTCTTCAGATGGAAACCCTATTGAAAATGTGTGGGATGCTTTAGGGAGGCAAGTTGCTGGTCGAAATTAACCACCGACAAACAAGAACACCCTCATCCGTGCACTCCAAGAGGAATGAGATAAATTGCCTCAACAGCTGCTGGTTAATGTTGTGCAAAGTATGATACGACGTGTGGAATGTTACATCACACTCCACGGTGGACATATCTCGTACTGATACCTTTCTTAAAGGTGCCTGCTGACTTTTAGAGGCATTGTTCCATTTTTCCGTATGCAGCATCAAATGAACATTTTTTTTCTTTCGGGTGTTTCACAGCTTTTGTACTTTCCAGAACAATAAATATTCTTTATTCTAATGTCTGAACAGTGTGGCAACTATATTTTATCCTACTAGGCCTCATGTCTCTCTTAATGTTATGCTACATTGCAATTTTTGATCCGTCCTTAGCAATTGTCCAGCAGTGTATATATTCTTGTAACTTTCAACTTTCGCTTATTATACTTCTTGTTATATATATATATATATATATATATATATATATATATATATATATATATATATATATATATATATATATATATATATATATATATATATATATATATATATATATATATATGTATGTATATATATATGTATATATATGTATGTATATATATATGTATATATATATATGTATATATATATATATATATATATATATATGTATATATATATATATATATATATATGTATATATATATATGTATATATATATGTATATATATATATATATATATATATATATATATATATATATATATATATATATATATATATATATATATATATATATATATATATATATATATATATATATATATATATATATATATATATATATATATATATATATATATACATATATATATATATATATATATACATATATATATACATATATATATATATATATATATATATATATATATATATATATATATATGTATATATATATGTATATATATATATGTATATATATATGTATATATATATATATGTATATATATATATGTATATATATATATGTATATATATATATATATATATATATGTATATATATATATATATATATATATGTATATATATATATATATATATATATATATATATATATATATATATATATATATATATATATATATATATATATATATATATATATATATATATATATATATATGTATATATGTATATATATATATATATATATATATATGTATATATGTATATATATATATATATATATATATATATATATATATATATATATATATATATATATATATATATATATATATATATATATATATATATATATATATATATATATATATATAAAATACAATAGTATTTATTTTTGAATATAGTATAAATATTATTAATGAGTCCTCATACATATAAAAGGTAGTAAACTTGTACTTTTAATAAGCGAAGTTTGTAATGTGTCTTGGTACTGATACTTATAGTAGCTGATATTACAATTTTATTTGCTTTTAGGAATGAAATTATTCTTTATTATTATCTTATTGAAATTATAATTATTATTATCTTATTGTAATTATAATTGCAAAATTCCTATATTTTTATCACAAGCACTTATAATAAAAATCTCGTGAAGGAAAGGATATGCTTGTTGTAACTTCACACAAAAATTCTTTCCACCCTTTAAACAAACAATAATATTATCGCTAAATTTAATTAGTAAATTACGTTATTTTGATGCGAGCTGCACACGGATATATATATATATATATATATATATAGATAGATAGATAGATAGATAGATAGATAGATAGATAGATAGATAGATAGATAGATAGATAGATAGATAGATAGATAGATAGATAGATAGATAGATAGATAGATAGATAGATAGATAGATAGATAGATAGATAGATAGATAGATAGATATACATAGACAGATAGATGAATATACTAATTTTAAGTACAGTTAATACTCTTCTATGAATATACGTGATACAGGCACATTGTTCCTTCAATTTCAAAAATTGCCAGGAAAAGTGACTTCGAAATAAAATACAGTTAGCGATAAATGAATTTACTGATAAATTTATGCATATTACCTAAACTTAATTACATATCATTTCTTATCAATAAAGCACAAATAATTGAATATTAGAAATCTAATATGTCAGTACTGCTGAACTTATATGCTTTTCTTCTAGAAAAATACATTCTTTCACGAAAGAAATTTGATTAACACACTTCTTTTTACAATAAATAATTAATAATTACACACAATAGATCTACTCATGTACTATAGTACTATATCTTTCCATCAAATTACAGCTTCTATAAAATAAAGAGTTCACATTGTAATAAAATTTTTCCTCTTAATAAAGCGTACATTGCTTTTCTTATCAACAAATTTTCATTTTTTAATAAATATAATTTGTTTTAAAATTGTATGCTTTCTATATTTCTAATAAATGTAAATGTATCAGGAGGACATGGAGTCTAATGTATCAAATACAACAATACCAAACAGTTCTAAAAAATAATAATTATGTGTTGATTAGAAATACAGAGCTAAGTCAGCAGAATTTTTCTAGTTTTATAGATGATAAAATTAGATTATTAGCATTTTAGCTAGACTATTAATTACACTTTTTGATAGGTACCTGTAGATGAGATTTTTCTAACAGATTATCTTCTTATATTAAATGTTTCTTAAAAAAGTTAACTAGAAAATTTCTCACTAAATTTTTTTAAGCCGTGAATTTGAAAATTATTAGCAAGAACATTAAATCAGTGAAGCATAGCGAGAAAACATTTATGTTATGATCCGGGTGCAGCTCGCATCAAAATAACGTAATTTACTAATTAAATTTAGCGTTAATACTATTGTTTGTTAAAAGGGTGGAAAGAATTTTTGTGTGAAGTTACAACAAACATATCCCTTCCTTTACGAGATTTTTATTATAAGTGCTTGTGAGAAAAATATATGAATTTTGCTTACAATAAATTATAATTACAATAAGATAATAATAATTATAATTTCAATAAGATAATAATAAAGAATAATTTCATTCCTAAAAGCAAGTAAAATTGTAACATCAACTACTATAAGTATCAGTACAAAGACACATTACAAACTTCGCTTATTAAAAGTAAAAGTTTACTACCTTTTATATGTATGAAGACTCATTAATAATATTTATACTATATTCAAAATTAAATACTATTGTATTTTGAATCGATATCAAATAAAAATAATTCATTTATGTGAAAAATTTACAAGTTATTATCATTACTATTAATATTTTATACCATTAATTATATTTTAATTAAAACTTAAATATTTTTTATTTTATTTAGTTTAGCTATGAACAATGATATTAAATTCCACTTAGCGCAGCTTCTGTAAAAAACAGTAATACACTCCACTTTAAATTTTAATATAATCATTTAAGATTTTATAATATAATTGTGCATAGCCTTAATAAACTTTTTTTCAGATAAGAAAACAAATTTTTAAAAAAGAAAAATGCATCAATTTTCATTGTTCAATTTTGCTATGTTTAGGCAAACATTTTGACTTTGTACAGTAATAAATTAAAAGCTTTCGTTATTTATAACTTATTTCAGTGAAATTAATCCCCAAAAAATTTTACACAAATATAAAATATATTTATAGTTTCCACTATTTTTTAAATATTATATTCTTATTTTTGAATAGTTATTCAAGTAGAACATTTCTCTAATTAATGAATAAGGAGAAAAAATATTAATATCTGCTAGAAACAAAATTACAGAAACGTTATATCTTAACAGTTTGACAACACCAATATATCTCAATTTAAATATACCAAAATAGTTTCAATGACGAAATGATGAAAACAACTTTTTTTTTATTTTTCAATAAACATTATAAAACAAAGAAAACTTTATTGGATTAAACTTAACTACAGAAGAATAACAAATTGTTGACAGAAGTAGACTTTTGCACGCATTAGCGTAATTTATTATAGTTAGAACACTTTGGTTAACCAGGATGATTTTTGAGATGTTTTCTTTGTGATAATGCCATAAATTCATTTAAGTTAAAATATGAGGATTAGAAATTAAAAGCGCATAAATCAAGTTATTTAAATGTACTAAATAAAAGATAGAATTAATTGGGATTTATTTTGATAAAAATCTGATAATTAAAAAAAAAATCTTCAGAGATATGTTAATATTTTCCTTTATGCAAATGCACAAACTTATCCATATGCAAAAGAATTAAATGCTTAACTTAGAAAATCCTAGCAACATATTTTGCTCTAATTATTTAGCTTACATTTTTGCAACAAACAGCAGTTTCTTCCTTTCTTTTCAGAGCACTCAAAAAATGCAACGAATATAAAATAAAGAAGAACCCAAAGCAAATGAATCCGGATAATTTATGCCATAATCACGCAACATTGCCGTTAAACTTTCTTCTTTTTTTATAGTTTAGCATATTTTAAAATGGAAGGCTTCTGCTGATATTATTCAGCATTAAAATTCAGTACGAGATGAAAAAAAATTTGAAATGAGATTAAAAAAATAATTTGCATTCAGTAATGTTAATACAGATTCAGACTTTTTTAATGGAATTTTCTTTCCCAAATAACAACTGAAATTATTGAATAAATCAAATTTTTCCTTACGTATTTTCTATAAGATGCGTTCAGTTAAAGGCATTCATAAAGCTTGTTATTCATTTTTGGTACATGTAGTGGTTGATTACTTTAATAATAGAATGAATTGATAAAATGCAGTTGGTGATTATATTTTTTGGTAATTCAGTTTAATCGATAAATTTATATTCTGAATTCTTCTAAAGTTTTTTTTTTAATTATTTCTGCAGAAATGCCTTTTGAAAAATTTTCATTTTGAATTTAAGAATTAAGAAATCGTTTTTTTCAATCTGTAGAAACAGCCGATATATTTCATAAGTTTGTACATCGGTTAATTGAAAATACAAAAACTGATTATTTTTTTAAGAGAACTGAACAAATGAAAGTAATTTTTTATAAGTATAAATAAGATTTAGTCATTTGTATATTTACATGTTCTAGTTACATTGTGGAATGTTGATAATAGTTTCCGTTCATAATTAGAGTGATAATTAGAATATTAGAATACAGTATTCATAATTAGAATATTGTATTGCTTAGAACCAAGATTAAGGGACATGTTGAATACAATAACCATAATCATTATTTAATTTCAATGCTGTATGAATTGTAGTACATTAAGAATTAAGCATTTAACTATCCTGGAACCAGGGGGTATGTGTACCTCCCTGGGGCTTGAGCACAGCCACCAGGCGCGTCGGCAGGTGGTGGATAGCCGAATGTCCTGTAGGAATGACAGGATAGCCTTGAATATAGAATCAGAGGCAGCGAACCAGCTCCCGTAAACCCTGGTGTTATGCGATCCGTGCCTAGGGCTAATTGGCACCGCGGTATTGGTGTCTTAACGGAGCCTCTAGTTGCTTGGCGAACTTCTAGAGTAATTTGCCTTGCCCAGTAACTCAGGCAATGCTGGGTGGACTTATATTACCTGAGCTTTTTAATTGTTATCTTGTGTCTGAAAAGACACAAGAAGTAACAAACCTTTCTGCATTTGCAGGTGAAGCCTCTAAAGTAGACCTTGCTGAAAAGGACAAGGGAACTCAGAGGCAATCTTGTAAAGGGGCAGCAATGAATCCTTCACTTGAGGTAGAAATGACCTCTAAACCATCTTCTTCTGGTGAAAGTCGGGAAGCTATTCCTAGCATGACTGACTTTCTGACCAGATGGGACTGTTTCAGCAAGACCTTATCTGCTGGAAATGTCATATGCAAGAGGAAACGACAGAGCATGTCATTTACGAATGTGAAACTCTTGCCCTCCCTAAATTAACTTCTTTAGGCTTCATCCATACTAGAGAGTTACACCTAGACTCCATTAAAGGGTTATCGGACTTTATTAGTAAAGTGGGTGACCCGAGCAACTGGAACTAGGAAACATTGGGTTTGGAGTTTAAAATGGTACAAAATGCTGATAAAAGCAGAGGTGCCCAATGACATACAAACTCAATTTTATGAAGAAGAAGAAGCATTTAACTAAAAAATCTTATATAAAATAACTCTCATAATTTCTGTGTCAGCTTTGAGCTGTTCTTTCCCCCATATTCGCCCATAAGG
The DNA here is from genome assembly GCA_037975125.1 of Latrodectus hesperus. Classification (NCBI taxonomy): domain Eukaryota; kingdom Metazoa; phylum Arthropoda; class Arachnida; order Araneae; family Theridiidae; genus Latrodectus; species Latrodectus hesperus. The sequence continues at coordinate 98,927,919 of CM075853.1, read as the reverse complement.
TAATATTTTTTCCCTGTAGAAAAAGATGCTACCTTATGGGCAAAGTTAATCGTGAATGTTATACAACAAATGTTATACAAGATAAAAGAAATATCACATTTTTCCACAATAAGGATATTATAGCAAATTTAAGAAATATACTATTTGTAATAGTTATCAAAATTAAATATCTATTGATTAGTAAAGTTTTAAATTTTTTGGCATGCAGTGAAAATATTCAGTGAATTAAATCCAAACAAATACTAGATATTTTAAAACAAAATATATAATTATCTTTGTAAGAATTTTTTACCTGATATTTAATAATTAAATATTTATTGTCAATTCTTGTTATATTTATGATTTTTCTTTCATTTTATTTTCTTAGTTTAATAATTTAATACCAATAGATTTGTTTCACACTTATTTAAAAATAATTAATTTTTTAGTAATTCAAATTAAATTTCCAGCTTTGGTTTTCTAGCTGAATTAAAAATCAATTAACCAATTTTTGAAAATTATTCATGCATTTACAATATTTGACAGCTTATTACATAATGTTGGACAATTTACATGTTTGACACACATAAATTAACAAATTTAACTATTCAAATATACTTTATTACAATGAAAAGATTTACGAATGATAAGTTTTGTTCTGAATAATTTTCAATTGAACCTTAAAATGAAACAGTTTAAAATATATTTAAGCTCTTAGTATAGTCAATTAAAGTTTCAAGAAGAAAGGTTCATATCAGGGTACATTAACAAATGTTAATTTATGTACCCTGAAATGAAACATTCTGCTTAAAATTTGTCTTAAAAGAACCTCCAATTTAAATATAAATAAAGTAAAAAAGCAGAAAACAAAAGTTTAAAAGAAATATTACAACACTCACAAGTAGTTGTGGCATAAGCACATCCAAATGTTAATGCTTATGCATTTAACTAAAGTCAATTGTAAATCGTATGGGTCAAATATAATTTCAAATCTGTAATACCATTATATTGTATGCACAAATTTTTAGAATTTTTGTTACTCCTATGTACATGGGATTTATGATGACTCTTACAAAAAGCTATAACTGCAGAATTTTTTTTTTTTGAAATGCCACCCTTTCTAGCATATTTTTGGTTTTCTTCTTAATAGTTTTCTATTTTATGATGATAAGAGCCACTTAATAAGCTAATCACTTTGTAATTTTCACCCATTACTAATTAATGAAATCCCTGCATGGATCACTCAAAAACCAAAATTAATTCCAAAAAAACAAAAATTGAGAAAAGTAATGTTTTATTTCATTACTTTTTAACTTATGAATTTGCTATAACTAATTGAAAACTTTTTTCTACTATTTTAGCCTCTGAAATGAAACAATCCTTTTATAACTAAGATATTTATTTTATTAAAGTTTACATATATCAGGAAGCAACAAAAAATGGACTTATACACTTTTGCTTCTGAATAGTGCATAATACGTTGACACTTTAGTTTCAAAGGAATCATCCTCCCTCTTCAGAAATTATATTGGAAATTTGAATTTACATATTATATATATATATATATATATATATATATATATATATATATATATATATATATATATATATATATATATATATATATATATATATATATATATATATATATATATATATATATATATATATATATATATATATATATATATATGTTTTGAATTTATATCCAATATCTCATTATTTGAATGAATTAGATCGGAGTTATTTGGCATCGTGAAAAAGAAAACATAATGGGATGGGATTACTTTAACGTATTTAAAATCCCACCGCAAAAATTTTCTTCCTGTTAGAGTTTTCCATATATGTTAAGTAATATTCTCTTATCTCGAAAACTTTGAAAATTCCCAAACAACCACTTCAACAGGCTGGAAAGCAAAAACATGACCTCTATTTTTTGTTTTTACACAATGATTTGAACTGCTCTTGGAACTTTTAACGCTCTTTAACCCTACTGAAGAGAATTTCCCTTTCACTAGGTTATATTAAGCTCCAAAAATCAGTTATGTTATACTACGATGTTCGATGCATAGCGGCTTACTTCTCTAAGTTTGCTTCTTCAAGTACATTTTAAATCATTTTAACTTTCATCGAGTAACTATCCTACAGGAAATTTCTCATCAATAATGGACCGTAGTCATATGTTGCAAGAAAGGAAACCTAAAAAGTTTTATCTACTCTCTCCGACAGATGGCAATGAAGAAAACAGAAGAACAATAAATTATATAGTATATCCTCCCACATTCTTCCATTCCGAGTTCCTTCCATATGAAGAGTTGATGTAAAACTCACACGGCTTCGTATTGGACACTAGATTTACATACAAGCCCTTACTCTTGTCTCAGAGTGCTCCATTTTGTAACATGTGTAATGTACCATATACAGTACATCACATTTTAATTGTCTGTCCTAATTTCATTGATTTACGCATAGTGTTTTTAACTCACAAATTTAATTTTGTCAGACTTAATTGGCTTTAAGCCACATGGAATTTTTTTTTTGCATTTTTGCGTGCAATAGGTTTCTTGAATTCTATTTAAGATTTTTATCCAAAATAATCTTTTACACATGCTTTTCTTGAACTTTTAATACATTCTATTATTTAAACTTGACTAGTCTTTTAAGGCAGAATTTTTATCTACAGTTTTAAATATTATACGGTGCAGAAATGTCCAATTTTGGAACTTGCATCAGTAAACCTCACAAAATCAAATCAAATCCAATCGAAGAAAACAGAATCGCAAAATCCCTCTCCGATTGTTCAACAGTCACTGGAATTGAACCCAGGAGCTTTCTGTTTGTGAGGAATGATGTCAAACAGCTTAAGCCATGGCAAGTCCTTAACTAAAAATTATTATTTCTTCACGATACAAGGATCATAATCTCTATTCTCAACAAATGGCATACTCAAAAAATTTTATTATAATTGTTTTAATTTATACCTAGTAATAAGCGAAATTTTACAGCAAATTATTACTTAAATTAGAGTTCAATATTTATTAAATTCAATTTTTACTGATTTAATAAATGTTTCTCCTTCTTTGAGGATTCTATTGCATCAAAATGAAAAAGAAATGCACTTGAAATTAGAATGAAGTTTAGTATTAATATTTTAAGCATGAAATAAATTAAGTTTAATATATATTAAAAATAGTTTAAAAATATTATTAAAAATAATTTTAATTTATATTAAGAAATAAAATAAAACATGAAACAATTCTATGAAATAAATTTTCGCGTTTTTTCTTTTTTTTTTATAACCCAGTTTTTTCACATTCATCAATAGTTTTGAATATCAAATACCATATATGTTTATTGCTGTGACTAATACATTGCTGACAGACACTGGAAAATAATTCTATTAAAGTTCAGGAAAGTAAATCACATGTTTATTTACATACTTTTGTTTGTAAATGTCTAAGTACCTAAAAACATTTGAATAACTAAAAAGATCCGAATACATAACAAAAATAAATTTTAATACTATAATTTTAACAAACATTTATCACCATACAACTAAACAGAGTTTTAAGGAGAATCAAATCCTCATAAAACCTGATTACTTCTTGTCAGTTAAAATAGATGGTACTCATTTTGTTGCCAACTCAGGCACAAACTTAACATCCGATTTTAATAATTTAGCTAGTTTAAATAAACTTGTGTAAATAATACAGAAAATTGCTTCAGGATGTCAACTATTACATGTATAATAAATGAGGATTTCAGAATGTTCCTGCGCTTCTTTTAAGTGCTCCCTCATTTTGCTTTATTCGTCTTTTGATCGAGAACACTTATCTGATAAAGCTTGAAACCTCTGGGGCCCATCTGGAACTTACAAGAAAAGAGCATTAGTAACATTTAATTCCTATTTTCCAGTTGGTATCATGTTACTTCTTTGTTCTTAAGTCCTTTTGTCTTAAGATTACAGAATGCATGGATTTATGTCTTGATTTGGAAACTCAATTATTTTAAAGAGGATTCAATACTCATAGTTGAACACAAATTAAACCAAATTTTGAGTATTTTAGAAGAAGCAGAGTATGTGAATTTTGTTTTATTTGAAAGCATATGATGTAAAATTTACCATGGTTCTCTTAATTTATTAAGACACAAATTTATAAGCTTTGCATTAATTACAACATACTTCTTACTTAAATTAATAAATTTCAACGACTACATCAATCAAAGGAATGCATTTTCTTTATTTTTAAACTTAGTTTAAAAATTATATAATTTTTAAATAAGATATGGATAAGTATGTACCATATGAAATTTTCTTACTTAAATTTAAAAGCAATTCAAATAGTTAAAACTAGAATTAGTAATAAATCATTTGATTAATAAAATATTGGATACATTATACTCTTTTTTATAATGTTTATTTCTACATAATACTAAAATCATTTATATATAATATATATATATATATATATATATATATATATATATATATATATATATATATATATATATATATATATATATATATATATATATATATATATATATATATAGTGTGTGTGTGTGTGTGTGTGTGTGTGTGTGTGTGTGTGTGTGTGTGTGTGTGTGTGTGTGTGTGTGTGTATGTATGTATATATATATATGTATATACATATATATATATATAAATTATGTTATCATAAGCATCGTTTCAATACTTGAAATTGTAAAATAAGTGTCCGATATTTATTTCATGCACTTTAATGAGTTAAACTTTCAATATTTTGAATTTTGATGGCTAATATTATAACTTTTTGAGAGTAAATATATATATATATATATATATATATATATATATATATATATATATATATATATATATATATATATATGAAATGAAATATATTGAGTAAATTATAAAATATTTCTAAAATGTTAAACTTGAAATTAAAAATATAAAACGAAGCTTGTGTAAATCATTATATATTATTAATTACAGATAAGGATTATAAAAAAGTCTGAAATATTTAGCACTTTTGTGTATATATTATAATAAAAAACTTTAGTTTAACAAAAAAAGTTTAGAATTTAAATGAATAATTTTTACACTCTTTAAAGTTTTATATATCGCGCTTTAATATCTTGTATATTCTACTCTTCCAAACATAGCTACTGACTCAAATGGCAAATCATCTTAATTTCTCCGATTCTTAAGTTCGAGGACATGTTTATAGACAGGAAACATTTCGTGATAAACATACATATTCTCTTCAAAACTTTCACCAGTTACGACAACTGTGCACTCCTTCCGATTTCTCAGCAATAATTGTAATTTCTTTTAGCTTGAATAATAAAATGTTTCTCTTTTAGATAAGATTTACGTTAATGCTTAACATTTGAGTCTGATTTACTGTCTTACTACAATTTATTTATGAAAATTAAACTGGAAATTGAAAACCAATATTTGGAATTAAAAGAGGGAAAAGAATAAGACTGCGTTAATTAAGTTATAAAACTCAGCACAGATGGTTTAGATATTAGTTCATGAATATGTACATTCTGAATGATGTTATAAATATTGTAATTCATTACGATATAATATGAATTCTTCAATATGTTTTCGTATGATGTTGGTCTTCAATTTCTATTAAACTTATTAAATAATTAATTATTTATTTTTTGTAATCTTTTATAGACTTATATTACATAGTCTAAAAAATCACTTATAACTGTAAGAATATTTTAAACAATAATATTTTCACTGTACTAGTACGCTCATTTAAAAAATTTCACGTTTGTAAACAAGCACATAACATGGTTTACAAGGAAAAAATCTAAGAAGATATTATTAAAACATTTTTTATATAATCTTCTTCATTCTTGTTTGCTTAAGCTAAATACTAGAATAATGACAATCAGTATTGAAAAGTACAACATTGACAGGCTTTAAAAAAATTTTATTATTTTACTTAAAGTCACTTCAGCTTGTAAGTAAAATTAATTTAATTTTAATTAATTTTACCTACAAGAAATTAAAATTCAGCCTTTTTCTGTTTGTAAGTATGATAAAGCTCTGAAATCAAGATATGAATTCAAAAATTATTTAACTATGACACCGTTTTATGCGTAAGCTAATATTATAAAATTATTGTAAGATTTTGCGTTTTGTAAGATTTTCTATTAGAAATTGTATTGTGCATTTACATACCACATATGGAAAAGAACATCTAAAGTGCCATTTGCACCTGTACAATATAGAAAACCTAGTTTCTTGCATCTGTACTACACAAAAGCATAAAAGTGTTCTCCAATCACTCGCTATGTACTAGAATAAACATGTATTCGCATGTATAAAAAGGTGATCAATATAACTTGGTTCTATGCTTATTATCATTTTTCCCAAGAAATTTAATGATTTTTCAATACCAATAAATAACTAATAACCCCAATATATAGAATTTTTCGTACAAATCCTTGGAATTCCAAGTGTTTTCAACGTTTTAGCAATAATTTACTGTAAACTACAGTCATCAAAACATTTATATACTTACCTCACACAAGAGATTTGTATTGGGATACTGATATTGGTTTCAAATGAATTTATAATTATTTCCGGAAAGAATATTTTCTAATTTCAAAGAAAGAAAAACTGAAGAAGTCATCACATATTTTTACAAATCATTTCCTCCTAAATTTACAAACTTTGCTGAATAAAGAAAATTAGGCCATTACTGATTAATTTACAAAGAAAAAACAAACGTGTATGCTGGAAACCCAGATTGTATCTGTTTGTTAGTGGTTTAAATTTCTCAATATCAACAGAATTTCACTTCCAAATTTAAATATTATTTATAATATTAACAAAAAACAATTCACCAGCACCACTGTCTAAATATTAAATTTATATTTTAAATATAATTTATCCTTTCACTCTCCAAATAAAAATTATTTTTTGTTCTTTAAAAAATAATCATAAAATATATTAGCTCTCTAAACAATCATATTAATATGCATACCCTCAATCATTGTGTATTTCCTTACCTGATTCAGAATTGAATCTACTAACTTACATTTGTTAAATCAGTCGACTTGTTTTCATTAGGATTACTATAACATTCAATAATAGTGCAGTATTTTTATACGCACACTTTACCTTTTACTAAGTAGAGTTTCATGGTTTACAGTATAAATAAATTTTTTCATAATTCAGTAATTGTGACAAAAATTCATGAAAGAGATATATTGTAATAATCATCCTGATTGAATAAAAATAATTAGATAAAAATTGTTTTACAAAAAACTTTTATTTGATATTTAATTACTATTGTTTAAAGAAATTAATCTGTATTAGCTAGTAGTAACATAATAAATATTATCAGCTCAAACTAGCCATACTTCAAAAACATTCGTTATAATTAATCATTTTCTAAAATAATAAATTGTAATTGAGTGTACATTAAAAATAAGTACATTCTATTAATCCTCTTTCACAACATTAATAATTTATCCAACAAAATAATAGCATGTCATAATTCTTAATATAAAATCCATTGTGTAACATTCTCTTTTAATTAATATACCTATCGATAACATTCGCAAAAAAAGACTCAAAAGAATCGAAAATTCTAATTATGTTTTAACACGATATCGAATCATTTCAAGTAAAATAGTGTTAGGAAGAGACAATTTTAATGATAAAATAATCCATTAAGGATTTTTTTTTATTAGAAACTGCATCTAAACGTCTGTTTTTGTAACAAAACACTATAATTGCTGCAGAGAATAAAAGACAAATTAATCCATATAAACTGAAAACATATTTGTCTATCAGGTGATAAAATTACACCAGCGTCATTATTTTTAATTAAAATTTTCATTATCATATATTCTAATAAAAATCTATTTTCTTGTATAATTGAAAAATAGCTCTGTTATTGGAAGGAAAAAAATTTTCAATGCTCAAGAACTAATGAAGTAATATTTTATCTTGATTCTCATCTACAAAAAAATTGTAAAATAAGTGACTAAAAGAAGTACCTTTTATTTCCCTTTTTCATTGTATAAGATGCTGTGGTAGAAATAGAACAAAATATTCCCCGTTGAAAAATTATCTCATTCTGGAGGATTTCCAGATCCAGGTTTTCTTTTTATGTACATAGAATATGTAATGCTTTCAACTTTGCTTTCAACAAAACGAAAGAAGTTGTGGAAACCACCTAATTATAATAAATATACTACTCTTATCAAACATTTCTCCATCACATTTTTTGTTCAAACTACATAATCGCATTTCTTGTGTATTAAAAGAAACCTTTGCTTTTTCTTTCCAAAAGCGATTTGTTTTATTATTTATTTGTAACTGTAACCTTTACGCTCTGTAAAAAGTTCTATTATAACTTTTTGAAGTAATGGATTTCTATTGCTTTGCTTTAAATACATTCTGTATTAAAAATAAATTATTTATATAGTTTGTAATAATTCAGTAGATTTGACTAGTAAAAATATTTGAATTGAAATTTTATATATAAATATACACATAAATCAAACCTAAGAAATAACACAAACTACTGTAAACAATTGCTAACTATAAAATATTATATTTTTAAAAATTAATTTTAAATAAAATAATGTAAATATGATTTTTATCGGTGAAAACATTTGCTGCCAAATTAAAAACAAAATCACGGTTTTCTTGGGAATTGAAAATTTTATTTTAGTAATCTAAATAATGTTTCATAGATTAATGAAAGGTTTTTCGCAAAAATGAAATTACAATAGTACAGAATAAAAATGTAAATAATAAATAATTTATTTAAAATTTAAACTAGCTTTTCTGTTTCTTGAAGTTTTTATTTAAGTAATTTTAAGTATTTTTCTAAATAAAGCTTATCATTTTCATTATGAATGGATCAATCTTGATCGATCATTTACAATTTTATGATTTTTGGTAAAAACGACTTGAAATTCTAAAAAATTAAGATCCATTATTTTTTCCACAATCACAAATTTTTAGTCTATTAATTTAATATCCAATAAATGCTTTATTTACGTTTTTATTAGTTTAATTTTTTCCACATTTAATATATTTTATAATATAAACTGTCAAATATCTTATTACTCATTTAAATATAATAACATTGCTTATATAAAGCATAAATTTTCCTCTAATTTATAAATATTTGACTCACTGACTTTAATTTAACATATGTGGGGCTATATACGATAGTATAATTATCTTAGTTAAGTAACCAAAACCTTTTTTAAAATATATAAATTTAGGCATTTTCAAAAAGACTCAAATCCTACATTTACATTTTTAACTTTCAAATATTAAAAATGAAGTAGTTTAGGGATTTTAATTCATGTGTATAATGTTATGAAAAATTGAATTTTTGTTTTTGATTTTAATTGAAAATTTTACAAACGTTTGATTTGATTAAATTATTCCATTATTTTACGAGGCCTGTTGTATTTTAATTTATTTAGTTTACTCTTACTGGATGATTTAAAAGTGGAATGGGATTCTTCAGTAAACTACATGTAGAGTTCTCAGAAATTATATTTTGACATTTTTCTATCGATTTACGCTTTACAAATTTTTTTATCTTCACATTCTGAAAAATTTATTCATTCACATTCGAAAACAGAATTTTAAGTTACTTGTTAGTATCTTAAAATTCTGTTTTCGAAATCTTTTTAAATTTTTTTCCATTTACCTTTATTGATTTATGATATTTCTTTTCATTTTATCGATAAATTGAGATACTGTTTTAAAGCAACATTAAAAGAAGATTATTTTTACTACACAACTTACACTGTTAGTATATAATGGACAGTTATACATGTTATGTTGCAAAATTATGCTTTTTTTAAAGATTATTCTTGAATCATTTTAAATTTTAGAGAATTTCCTGAGTTCAAAAGCCATAAAAACTCAGAATGTCAAAATAGGGTAGAATGTTTCACATTGAAACACATTTATTTCAAGAAAACCACAAAAATATGCTGCCAAGTAACAAAGTAAACGCTTGTAATATTACAAAAAATATTTTATGTTACGGACGGTTCAAAAAGAGTAAAAGATTATTTATAGGAGACAAAATGGAAACGTTAAGAAATTTTGTTACTTAATTCATTCTTAATCTACTTTTTCCATTAAAATTAATCTAAAAGTTCAACAGATTATATGATATTACGCATGAGTGATATTTTAGATTATTTCCTACTTCTCAATCAAATGTTTTTTACAAACTACGTCACACAAATAATAATTAATTAAAAATCCATAATAGCTTGAAATTCATCAGGGATTACAAGTCATCATAATTCAAAAATTAGTTGCAACCAAATTTGTTAAAAGAATTCGAGATAAATAAAATAATCAGTATTTAGTCCCCAATGTACGAACTTTTAAAAGGAGCTCTAATTTCAATATAAATTGTAACTATGTTACAAATGTAGAAATTAATATTAAAGCAGTAAATTATTATAAAATAACTTTTTGGAAAAAATGAATTTTTAAATTTTTTTATCACAATATAGATGTTATCTGTTTTCCCAGATTGAATGACGATCAGTGGGTGTGTATTCAAGTTTTACATACATTGTAGCGTATTCAGCCTGGTATGGCTCAGGCAATGAGTACACCAGGCCAATAAATGAATCAGGCTCATTTAATTGCAAGATCTTGATAAAACATTTATTTACAATTGATAAATTATTCTGATGATTATTTATAATGAACTATGAATCGATATCTGTGTGCAAGGTTGCTGCAGATTGTTCGTAAGAATCTTCTATCAACACCCGAGGTTCTGAGGAATACCATTCCAGGGAAATTTAATGAATTCACTGGTCATTTGGCGAGTCATCAAGGGGTGTCTGGCATTCTAAGTACTCGGAATTCTCTCTACATGCAGAGGTCTTCTTCGGGACTACGGTCAGGGACTCCGAACGACTCACCTGGAGTCTTCTCAGGATCAGCAGCTCAGGCAAAAGTCTCTGGTGTCTCCTCTCTTTGAATATCCATATGCCTCCACTCATCAGGCAATCCAGAAACTTCTTGAACATCCCTCGTACTGGACTACCCATTTCTGGACTACCTGCTCTCGATTAAACAAGTGATTCCCAATTACATGGAATAGTTAGAAAAAGCATCTTAAGAATAATTAAAAAATTAAGTAGTCACACGACAGGTGACTCTTTTCCTACAGATGAATCGCATTTTCCGGAAAGTACTTAATACCCTTTCATGAGTTATTTTCTGCTTTTCCTACGGTATCGCGAACTAGTTCTCATGATTTTATTCTGGTACCAGTATGTTATGGGGTACCATCTGAAAAATCAATCTCTTCGACAGAATAAATATCCATCAGGCGCTGGGAAACTCTTTGGGTTAAAAAACCAATTACGAAGACGTTATAACATATATAGGGATTAGTGCTTAACAGATTTCTTTGTGGAGTATAAGTTACTTGGGTGATTATGAACTTATATCTATGATAAATAGAAATAACAGAAAATAGTATAAATATGTTTTAAAGGTTTCTCAATAAGCTTATGTTAAATGATCTCCAATAAAATATACCACTCATTTGTATCTCTCATACATTATTTCCATTAATTTATGATGTAAAATATAAAATTTAATTATTTTCCTTCATAAATTAAAGAATAATTCTTCCAGCAAAGAAATTTTGCCATTTAGATAATTAATTTGAGAAAATATTCTATTTATTCTATGCAATATAAAAATATTAAAAAAAAATGTTTTAATGTTTCAACATTTTGTCTTGTTCATCACTTTTATTTCAGTTATGTTTATATTTATTCTAAAAGAGGTACCTATCATGAGTTGAATCGGAAATTTTATTATTGACAGCTGTAAATTAATATTCATGTATTCTGTATTTTGGAAATCTTTCCTAGGACCATAAATTACTCTGATCTCTGTATGTTTCTTTATGTTTTGTAAATTAATCTGTAAGTGCTTTAGTGATATGCTTAATGATTGAACCTAAATAGTTCACAACAGAGGAGTAAATTATTTATGGGAAATATTTCGTATTCGAGCTATATGCATAATTTAATCAAGGCATATTTGATAAGAAATATTCTTGACAATATTTCTTCAAAATATTAAATACTTCATAAATAATTCTTCGACTGAGATTTTAAGAAACTTTATAAAATCGAAAGCTTATGCACTTTATTCCATAAAAAAATTGCAAACGTTGTATATTTTTACGTGAATAGCTTAAAATTCTTAAGAAATTGAATCTAGTGAAGACCTAGAAATATTAGAATTCCATTTCTCAAATAAAATAAACTCTAACATTTTTAACCGATCTGTAAAAATTTTTTCACTTTAAACAAGGCTTTAATATTATAATTTATTGCAATTTTTAACAGTTATACTCTTCAAAAATTGAAAAATACAGCAGTTTGAAGATATTTAATATATTTTTGATACTATCTAATTTCTTCAAACTGCTATTTTTTATTTATTTAGAAACCAGTTGATCTGTGTGCGTGTCTATATATATATATATATATATATATATATATATATATATATATATATATATATATATATATATATATATATATATATATATATATATATATATATATATATATATATATATATATATATATATATATATATATATATATATATATATATATATATATATATATATATATATATATAAATATAAATGCAAAATCAGAAGTATAGCTAAAAGCTCAAGAATACATAAAATATAAATGCAAAGTTAGACATATAACCAGAAGCACAAGAATACATAAAATTTTATGTTTTAAGATTAGCAGTACATTTAGCGCAAAAGCAGCTAGAATAGTACTACTAAGATATAGTTAATAGTATAATTTATAAAATATGCAAAGAATATAACATAATGAGATAAAATACAATGAAAAATGCCAAATAGAAAATAATACATTGAAAAATTAGAATATCAGATGGAAGACAACATATTGAAATATTAAATGGAAAACGATATATTGAAATATCAAATGGAAAATAACACATTGAAAAAATACAATGAAAAGAATTACATTGAAAATACTTTAGAGAAATATAAATATAAATGGAATAAAGTACCAATATGGCCAGCTTCATCAGGGGGTGTTGACCACATTGGCACAAATTATGGCTTTTCTGCAATGGCCCAAGACATAGTCTTAAAAAAGCCATCACACCCCAAAGCCATACCAAAAATCAAACCAAAGCATCAAACAAGAAAAGAAGCAAAACCCAATCCAAAAATATGCAAGTAGAATTCAATCCAATATATACAAGTCAAAATCCAAAGCCGTTAAAATACAAAATAATCATTAGATTTAAATCACATCCAATTACAAATCCAAATCTGCAAACATAAAAATTAGTAACTAAGTGTAAACACTATCGGCATTTCAAGCTTCTTATAAGACCTTCAAGGCTTGGGTGACCCTTCTGTAGTATAAAAACTACGCCTTACTTCACTCTTATAAGCAATGCTCTACTAGCCAAATAGTGCTTAATAAAATTAGTTGGAATGTTATTATGAGTTAAAATATTTTCTAGTCTGTTTTTTTGTTTATTTATATTATTTAAATTATTACATATATTATATATTCTATTAAGTTGATTAAAAATAATATTTTTATAAATTTTAATTGAAATGTTTGAATTCCAGAAAATCATCTTATTAACTTTGAAATTAAAATTATTAGTTTTATCATAAATGTCAGTAAATGTGTAGTTATCTTTTATAGTAATTGAAATATCTAGAAATTCAGTTTTTAAGTTATCAATATTGGTTTTTATTAATTTTAATTCTTTAGGATATATATTATTGTAAATTCTATCGAATTCCAGGTAATTAAAAACTATTAAATCGTCAATATATCTATAAGCAAAAGGTATTTGTATAATAAATGATTTTTCAAAGTAGTTTAAAAATAAATTAGCCAATATACTTGAAAATTTGGAACCCTGGGGAATGCCGTTAACTTGTAAATAAATATTTTCTCCATAAGAAATATAATTATTGTAAATACAAAATAAACTTAAATCTTTCCAAAAATTTATATCGATATTCAATATTGAATTAAAATCATAAAAATAAAACATAATGATATCAAAAAGTTTTTCAAGTGGAATACTGGTAAATAAATCTTTGAAATCATAAGTGGAAACATCATTAATTTTATTGGCGGAAATAAATTCAATTATAGGTTTATTATTCTTAATTATCCATGTATTATTTGAATTATTAATGTTGTCTAATATTATATTTAAATAATAAGAGAATAGATTGCCAAATTTATCTGCATATGTGTTGCTTCCACAAGTAATGAAACGAAATTTAACAGGTTTTTTATGGAATTTTGGATATATTGTAATGTATGGAATTTTAAAGTTTATGTTTTTAATTTTAAGTTTTTTTGCAAATGCAAGAATTTTTTTAAAAATTGTTGTTTTATTTGAGTTAATAATTTTGTAAGTAATTGAATTGGAAATTTCTTCGTTAAGTAATTGATGGTAAAATTTTTTGCAAATAAATGCATAATTATTAAAAGCTTTATCTACTGGAGTGATAATGAAAAGATTTTGTATTTCTTTAATATGCTGTTTTAAATATTTTTTATTTATTCCTTCAAATTTTAAGCCATTTATATTTGTTTTGAATTTGTGGTAGAAGTTCCATTTCCATTGTGAGAAATATTCTATTGGAATTGAATAAATATTAGAGGTTTTAAAAATAAATGTATCGATATCATTAATAAAAAACTTTAAAATTTGTTTGTGGTTATAATAGTTTATAGGTCGAAATTTTGTACCTTTATTAACTATAGTTTTTAATTCATTATTTAATATAATTTCAGTATTTCCAGTTATTATGTGTCCAAAAGTTGAATCTACAAATTTACTGTATTTTGGGTTATCACAAAAGCAATCTGTACTTTCTTTATTTATATTTATATTACAGCAGAATTTATTATAATTAAATATAAGTCTACCAATAGGTAGATCATATTTAAAGGTACATTTAATTTCATTATTATTTAACGGAAATATATGTTCAAGTTCTTTAATAATATTTGAAAATCCAATTTTATCATATAATGGATGTTTAAAGTTAACAACAAAATAATCTGATTTGATATTTTTATTAGAATTTATATTTAGTTTACTTATTTTATATTTAAAAATGTCAAAAATTAAAATCTTAAAATGTTCATTATTAAAGTTAAAATTATTTAAAAATTCTAAAAGAAAAATACATTGTTTTTTGTTTAGGCTCATAATAAAGTTTTTACAATATGAAAAATTATAGGTGTTAACAAACTGACCTTCTAATTCGTATATTTTATTATTCCAATATATAAAGATTATTTTTATGATTTTAATTCAATATTGAATATCGATATAAATTTTTGGAAAGATTTAAGTTTATTTTGTATTTACAATAATTATATTTCTTATGGAGAAAATATTTATTTACAAGTTAACGGCATTCCCCAGGGTTCCAAATTTTCAAGTATATTGGCTAATTTATTTTTAAACTACTTTGAAAAATCATTTATTATACAAATACCTTTTGCTTATAGATATATTGACGATTTAATAGTTTTTAATTACCTGGAATTCGATAGAATTTACAATAATATATATCCTAAAGAATTAAAATTAATAAAAACCAATATTGATAACTTAAAAACTGAATTTCTAGATATTTCAATTACTATAAAAGATAACTACACATTTACTGACATTTATGATAAAACTAATAATTTTAATTTCAAAGTTAATAAGATGATTTTCTGGAATTCAAACATTTCAATTAAAATTTATAAAAATATTATTTTTAATCAACTTAATAGAATATATAATATATGTAATAATTTAAATAATATAAATAAACAAAAAAACAGACTAGAAAATATTTTAACTCATAATAACATTCCAACTAATTTTATTAAGCACTATTTGGCTAGTAGAGCATTGCTTATAAGAGTGAAGTAAGGCGTAGTTTTTATACTACAGAAGGGTCACCCAAGCCTTGAAGGTCTTATAAGAAGCTTGAAATGCCGATAGTGTTTACACTTAGTTACTAATTTTTATGTTTGCAGATTTGGATTTGTAATTGGATGTGATTTAAATCTAATGATTATTTTGTATTTTAACGGCTTTGGATTTTGACTTGTATATATTGGATTGAATTCTACTTGCATATTTTTGGATTGGGTTTTGCTTCTTTTCTTGTTTGATGCTTTGGTTTGATTTTTGGTATGGCTTTGGGGTGTGATGGCTTTTTTAAGACTATGTCTTGGGCCATTGCAGAAAAGCCATAATTTGTGCCAATGTGGTCAACACCCCCTGATGAAGCTGGCCATATTGGTACTTTATTCCATTTATATTTATATTTCTCTAAAGTATTTTCAATGTAATTCTTTTCATTGTATTTTTTCAATGTGTTATTTTCCATTTGATATTTCAATATATCGTTTTCTATTTAATATTTCAATATGTTGTCTTCCATCTGATATTCTAATTTTTCAATGTATTATTTTCTATTTGGCATTTTTCATTGTATTTTATCTCATTATGTTATATTCTTTGCATATTTTATAAATTATACTATTAACTATATATATATATATATATATATATATATATATATATATATATATATATATATATATATATATATATATATATATATATATATATACATATATATATATATATATATATATATATATATATATATATATATATATATATATATATATATATATATATATATATATATATATATATATATATATATATATATATATATATATTTAAGTTATTATAGTAAAATAATAATAATAGGTAAAAATAATAAAATTTTAAAATGCTTCCCGCTGCATATACTCCTTCTAACTTAAATATAGAGGGGATAAAACATAGTAACAGAAAATGTAAGATGAAACAACAGACAAAATTACAATTAAGATAATAATAACGATAAAAAGACATTTGAAAAGATGTTATGTAACAGGGAACTATTTTTAAAAGATGTAAGAATACAGGTGGATTTTTTGTGATTCCACAGAAAAATTTCTTCATACGCCCGTCCTGGGCATCTCTGCCATTAATTGACGAACAGCCCGATAAAAAGATGAACAAGTATAAAAACAAGAATAAAGTCCTTTAGTAGCCTCAAAAGAGTTGTCAGTCATAAATATTAAACAGAACATGCTTGATTGAACAATATTCAGATTCTTAATAGCTGTGCTAAGCATGACTAAAATTATATTATTTCTACTTTTCCTTAAAAAATTAATATTTCTTATTTGATTAAATACTAATATTATACTTTTGAATACGCAACTTTAATATAATTATTCTCACGTTTTGTATTAGGGAATAACTATGATTGATTTCCTTATGTTTCCAGCTTAAAACAATATTGAATTTAAAAAATGAACCACCACTTAGTCAAGTGTCTTTCTCATGATGTGCCTCCGAATATAAAAGTGATTTATGACTTTCCAACCAAAGCTTTTTCTCTTAAAAAATTGAAAATTTTAAAAATACGACGTTAGAAGTCAGGTTTGACCAGAGGAACAGCAGAAAAGTAATAAAACACATCGTTCAAAGTAGTTTTCTCATCATTATTCAAGGGGAGATGTCTTAAAATCCAAGCTGTCCTCTTAAGATGTACATTCTTAAATTTAAAGTTTCTTCAAGTAAAAATATGTTTTATTCATTAAAAAAAGCATTGTTTAGAAAAGATTGGAAATTGAAAGCTATGATTTTGAAAAATGACTCGCAAATTCTTAGACTGTCTCTCCTTGAAAGTTGATGAGTACTCAATAAATAATTATTAAAATAAGGTGTAGTTATTCGAAGAAATTGCGAATATTAAAATTATTAAAATTAAAATAAAATACCAAATAATTGAAAAATAACTTTTTAAAAGTAAAAAATATCAATAAACTGAAAATATCTTGACTCAAGAAATGGTACGTAGTCCTTCAATTTTTTTAAATTAAACTAAAGTAAGGGGAAAAACGGAGCAAATATAGTGTATATTAAACGTGAAAATCACATACTCGACCATAAAAAAACACTTTGCAGTTTTTAAGGATTATCTTATTCTACAATTTGGCTACACTGTAATAACTGCAGTTTGTGATAATTATATTTTGTTGCTTCCCAGTTCAGATCCATTGAAATCATTACAGTTAATGATTCTAATATATGGCGATATACGGTTTTCTTACATACATATATTCTGATGGTTTGCTCGTTTTGAAAATGGATAAAAGACATTACAATTTCCATATATATTCGATTTTTATACGCCAACAAGAATGTTTTTAATGTGCGGAAAAACAGAAGACTATTGTTGTTTATACTTGTTATAATAAAAAGATGCGTGGGGGATTAACAGAGCTACTTCACAGAATCTAAATGAACAGATTTCACTGGGAAAGATATGTGTCACGCATCACTAAGTCTGTCCATTTTGCCGCTCTGAGTAAAAGAATCGGCTCATTGGACAGCAACTGTCCAAGAATTTTTAGCTAAAAAATAAATCTCAGTTTCACGCTATTCTCTCTATCTATCACCACACGACTATTTCCTCTCCCCGGAATTGAAGTTGCTATTGAGAAGACACTATTTTTTGATAGAAGATATCTACTAGAACGTGACATAGTTTCCTCGGTTGGTAACGAGAGAACATGTAATAGAAATCTTTTGAATCATTAATGGATCATGCAACTAGTTATGTCGATAGTAAAGGATTCTATTTTGATATTTCCTTTAAAAACTACGTACACATTTTTGTCAATTTATTTAATTATTATAGAATAATTATTCATTCCAAATTTTCAATTTCAAACAAAATTCTTAAAATTTATTAAGTTAAATTTTAAATATTAGCAACAATGTCTGATTCAATTTCATATAAATTTTAAATATTACCAACAATGTCTGATTCAATTTCATATAAATTTTAAATATTACCAACAATGTCTGATTCAATTAAATATAAATTTTAAATATTAGCAACAATGTCTGATTCAATTACATATAAATTTCATAACAATATCTGCAACAAATGCAAACAAAAGCTTAATTACGCATTCAAAGTAAATAAAAAGTCCCACGCTATAAATGTATGTATGTGTGTTATAAATTAGACTTTCAATAGTATAAGCCGTTTAAGACATTTATGATTCTATAATTTTAATTATTCACAGTAATCAATTAATTATTCAAAATTCTAAATTAAAATAAAAATTCAGATTTATATATTCACATAAAAATTTTAGAAATTCATTTATTACAAAATATTAAAATGCTTATTTTTGAAGAAATAAACTATTACTATATTGGCTTATTCGAAACAATATTTTTTTTAATTTAAATAATTAATATTTAATTATTTGAAATTGATTATAATTTATCTAAAAAAGAATAGCATAACTGTCATATTTCTTAAAATGTTAAATACTTCTAAAGAATAGAAATAATTAATTTTTCTATAATAACATGATTTTGTAATAATTTAATTTAAAGAATCGCACCCTTTTTAAAAACTTTCATCAAAGAATCATTTCCATTTACACATATAATAACTAAATACAGCTGAAACTGATTTTTAATCTTGAGAAAAATCTGTGCAATATTGATGAATGAAGAAATTCTTCATAATTAATGAAGTGAAAATAATTTAACATTGTGATTTTAGGGATTTTTTCACGCAACATTCTGCACAAATTAAATTTCATTAAAAAAAGTTCTGGGAAACTCTTTCCGAAAAAAAAATTCACAGATAAGAAGAAAAATGTTCTTAAAGTGAAATTCGATTATCAAAAAAAATGTATTAAGTGAGGATGAATCTTAATTTGAATCATCTATGGTATTTTGTGTGTTTCCTCGGGGCATAAATTGTTAAGGGAATTGAGGACGATGGATCTCAGTAAAAAGGGAAATAAAAACTAGAAGAGGGAAAAAAAGAGGGAATAAAATATAACCTAAACGTGACTATGAGTTTTGGTGTTGTACTTTTTTCCATCTCCTTTCTACCAAGAGATAATAAAATTAAACCCCATCCGCTATTTATACTTTTGACTTCAAGAGGAAACATTAGAAATCGATACATTTTTAGATAGAAATGGGAAGTTAAAAAAAATCACTTAGTCTTCAGAACTCTTAATGAAAGATGAGAGCATTGTTTGCCTTTTCTTTTATCGTATTATTGACTTCAAAAACTTTGAATTTTGTTTTTCATTTTCTTTTTTATTCAATTTCAGATTTATTAAATGGAACATCAATTAATAATGCATTTTTATTTTGAGCTAGTGTTTTTGTTTCCGGATATTACTTAGAGAAAAAAGTTTTTTTCTAATAGCATACACATTCAACGCAACAGAATATTTTTAACTGTAAAACTCAATTAACAGTAACTCATATATCATATTTTAATGAAAACTTTTACATAAATATAACATGCATATGTAATCATTTAAAATTCAAACTATGCTTTGATAAGTGTTTTACTTTCAGCAATTCTAAAAGACAAAAGTAATGTTGGTAAACTAATATGCATATGTTAATTAAAAACACTTACATAAGCAATGTATTTTTTTCGTTTTTAGTTATTTTTCAATCTAACAAACAAAGAAAAAAAATAAAATGCTTTTTGATTTTAACCAAAGTTATTTTGGTAACAATCCAGTTGAGTTTAATTCTGATATATTTGGTTTTACTATAACATGAATCATCTTCCATAAAATTATGTTTATCTTCAGTGAATCTTCTCAAACGTAAAACTTAATAAAAATTAAAAAGATAATTTATGTATTTTTATAAGAAATAAAGATAATTCAGTATTTTTATGAACTTCAAATATTTTTAATATAAATTAAACTAGACATCTTATTTTTTATTGTTATTGAAAATTACATTATGTACATACTTTTTTAACTTATTACATTCAATATAATGCTTACATATTGTTTCAGCTAATTTGTAAATGCTTAAAAAGAGAGTTTATTTATGTTATATAACAAGAAATTTTAATTTTAATTAAAATAACATTCTTTATTGTAAGAATACTAAAATTTCACTGAATTCTAAATGATATAGAACTAATTTCAACATAAAATAACAATAACAATAATTGAATAAAGATAAAATATACGATATTAATTACATATTATTCTATTATGTTAAAACAATCAAATTTTTGTTCTTTGTTTAACTATTTCAAAATTAATGATTTTAAATCAAGCATTTCATTTAAGAATTAAAAACTTTCACCATATAAGCAATTATCCCAGTTTTTATTTCGAGTAATGCAAAAATATATTTAAAAAAGAGTAGGACAAATTTTATTGCTTTGTTGTTATTATTTTTACAGAAAAATGTTGCATCATATTATTTATATCTTACTATGTAACTTCTCATTTATATATTATTTCTCATAACTATTTCTTAAAAATGTCAGCTCAATGCTTTAGATTTTTCTTAAATGTAAATAGGAGATGTTTTGAAATTTAAGGAAATTTCATAATCAAATTTTGACAGGAAAATAGCTACTTTTATGCGAGATGATAAATTAAAGGTGATATCAATATGATTTATTTTACTAAATATTATAATCTTCAAAAAGTTATACCCAAGCAAAAAGCTAGAAAGTAGAATGAAAATTTAGTTTTCGTCAAAAGCGAAAACCTTTTTGTTTTTTACATATAGGATCTTAAACCACCACATAATTATAAAATTGAAATAATAAGAAAATTTTAAAATATTAATTATCTAGTTTCCGTTACTGTTATAAAAATATATAGATTCCTATAAAAAAAAACACATTCCATTTTTATAAAAAGATTTTGATTTAAAAAACAAATTTGCTGTATTTTTCCACATTCTCGACTTTTAGCTTTCTTTTTTTTCGTGATAAAACACGTAGAAAACAAATTTCAATAATCAAGTTTAGATTACTGTCTAATATGTTATCATATAAGAATTTCATTTATTTTATCAAATATAAGAATATATAAATATATTCAGCAAAATAGTTTTTTAAGTTACTTAAACTATTGATCCTTTGATTTTTTTAAAAACAATTTGCCTGTTGAATTTAATTATTCCTAAATTTAATAAAATAAATACATGAAATTTAATCAGTTACCCAGATTTCATGTTGCAGATTAGGTAATTATATATTCACAATTTTCCAAAATTTTGCTCACAATTTAATATATACAAGGGATAGAGTAAATTTGACTACTGTCATTAAATAAATAAATATTTATCAAAATTTTTAAAATTGCAGATAAATATTAAAAGACAATAACGAACTTAAAATTGTAATTATTTCAGTGCATTAACATCAACAAAAGTAAAATTTTGTAACATATATTTATATGAAATGATTAATGAATATTCTAATGTATTTTAAAAAATGAATGAAAGCAAAATTGAAGTAAATTATTTGATGATTTCACGCTTGAACTTGTATCAGTTATTAATATTAAAACCAAATAATACTAAAAAAGCAAAAATTTCAAAATTCTTCATTTAAAATATAACTATATTTTGGGATAAATGTTACCATTTAATTTATAGTTATTCCAATGATATTATAAATGCATTAACAGTAAAATCGATCAAAATTAATAAATTAAAATTTCAAGAAAATCCAGATATAAAAAAGAGATATTTTAATTTTTCTAAAGATAGATATTTTAGTATTACTATTTAAAAAAAAAGGAATTCTTAAGAAGTAAAGACATTTTAAGATATTCTTTTTCTTGAATATCCGAGTTCATCAGATTTCCGATTTTGCTGATTGAAGAAGTACTTTCGATCGCAGAAACAATTTCAATAACAGATTCGCAATGATTACTTCCTTCTCTTTTAAGAAGCTCGCAGCAGATCCAGAAAGAATGTATTGCACAGGAATGAGGACATAATTATCGCGTGTGGCATTTGCATTTCAGAATTTCACCATGACAACAGCCACCATTTACCCAACACCGCCCTTTTCGCGGCGGGAAAACGGTCCATTAAGCGCTGAAGGCCGCCATCCCCAACTGCAAGGGGACAACTTTTATCTCATGGCGTCCCGAACACTTTCCCAGACATCTTTCCCATTTTAATCAGATATTTGATGAATTAGCAACGGCTGTAGGGATATCGCGCTACTGGAGGGTTAATCGGTTACATTTGGAATCGAGAGCGAAGGAAATGGCGGAATCTCGACGGAGGGTTTTTCGAGGAAAAAAGGAGTATTTCCTGTCTATATCATTCCGTTCCTTAATCGGAATCAGAGATGAAAGTGATACGAACATGAAGAAGGAAAAAAAAATGTTTGACTTTGCCATATAGTGACTTAATGACATTGGTGATATGTGCATTTTCGTTTGAAATACACAGTGGTCTGATGTTGTGCTAAATGTCACGTGACAGAAATGAGAAAATGAAATTGAAGATTTTATATACTATCCTTGATATGCAAATGGGTATGCGTTTCGGAAGTTTTTATTATGACAGAGGATTTTGTCCTCGTACGAGTTTGAGTGGAAAAGATTCTACCGAATTAGAAATATTATTCAACTGATGATGATGTTAAATTAGCATAAACTTAAAATATATGAATTATAAAGTTGTTCAAGGATCTATAAAAACGCTTCATTTTATGCTCAACAAAAAGAAAGATAATTATATGAAAGACACTGAATTATTCAACTGATTTCAAAGCAATATACAGTTCTCCAGAAACTCACCGAGGTCAATCCAAGCAGACTGCAGTTTGTAATATTAGAAAACTAAGTAATATAACATGAAATAAGAGATACTAACTACATAGAAATAAAACTCTTTAATCAGAATTTGCTAGTACCAGTTGTTAAACTAAACTATTTTAAAATTTCTTCTTAATATATGGTGATAATTTAATAATAGCGTGAATTATAGATTTATAATAAATTACAAGACTATTTTATATATTCTATAAATAAGAATTAAAAGATATAAATACCAGATTAAATATTACAATCTTTTTCAAAACGAACTCAAATCTGATCTATCAAATTAGTCAATACAGTTCTTCATAAAAAAGACAACAATATCTACCATTATAAAATAATTATAACTTTCAAAATGTATTCTTTTATTTACTTTAATAAATAATTTGAAATGCATAACATGATAAATCACATTATAAAAATGAATAACTAGTGTCATTAAGCACATTTGATTATACAAATGGTAATTTCTAACATTATTTTTAATATAACGGTTATTTTACTAAGCTGAAGTAAATTAAAAAATATTTAAAAGAATTAAAATCGAGGTTACTTCGCATTTAGAGAAATTTGAAAAATCCGAAGATTATAAGTTAGTATTATAAAAGCGCAAAGCAATGTACGTTTTTGTTTTAGTGATACATTAATACATATGATTAATCGATATTAAACACATATTTAATAAAACACTTTCAGAAAAATGGTAATACTTTGAATAAATCATTCTTTATTTTTGATGATTCTATTTTCGGTTAGATTTCTTTACAATAATTCGCAAGTAAATGGAACTTCTTGGTTATCTTTTCTGATAACTACTTTTCTGCTAAGACAAAAGTTTGATTAACCTTGATGCATAATAGACTTTAGTGTGGGTTAGAAATATAATGCATAATTTTCTTTGAAATAATTGATTTATTTAAACGAGATTATAAAATAACAGAAAAAAGTAACATTAATTTTTATAAAAGAAAGTTCTTATGCTTGGAATACTATATAATACGTTTAAGAACATAAAGAAATGTTTTTTCGATAACAAAATCTATCATCGACCATCTGTATGAAGAATGCCCAGCCAATCTGAAAAATATAGCAATAAAATATGTAATAGCAAGTAGCCTCTTAGGAATACTTAGGTGTGTAGTACTGTCGACTTTCTTCTGGTGGAGAAATACATTTCCCAAGACTACTTCTATCAAGCAGTACTACATTCACCAATACTTTTGTCGACCAATGTAATTTATTATTCGCAAGGAAGAAACACCACTCTGTGTGTCTCTATCGCAAAGAGCTCTAAAAACACTGCACCTAAGAAATGTTTTATGGGTGTCGGTGTTTTATTTACTTCCAACCTTCACAAGTAAGATCTCCGCTGCTACCACGAAAACCTGCTAAAGTCTAAATATTTTTTCCTTTGCTTTACTTTATTTTTCTAACGTTCCGGAAAAAAAGAAGAGTTGTTGCTCTCGGTGATTTATTCTCATTTGAGAGCAGAAGCGGGTAAGTGCAGAGTAATGCCAGCAGGAGATGTGGAAAAGGTGTTGTAAGTGTGTTTACCTTCTTCCGAACACCCTGTGAGAGGAGCAAATTTTTTCAAGTGAGACAGAGATCTGCATGAATGTTTTAGTGTCTGAAACAACAAACTATTTGGGATGGAGTTTGGTCATATTTTAAACCTGTTTACCTTCACCTTTGATCCTTCAAGCGAATAAGGCTGTCTTTTATCATCCTGCTCTTAAGGCAAATGTGTATTGGGTTATCCACCATAATCAATCTTATAATAAATAAAAGATTCATGCATTAAATGCGTAAGACATGAAGTAAACAATTACATTTGACACACACACACACACACACACACACACACATATATATATATATATATATATATATATATATATATGATAGATAGATAGATAGATAGATAGATAGATAGATAGATAGATAGATAGATAGATAGATAGATAGATAGATAGATAGATAGATAGATAGATAGATAGATAGATAGATAGATAGATAGATAGATAGATAGATAGATAGATAGATAGATAGATAGATAAATATAGATATAGATAAATAGATAGATAGATAGATATATTTGTTTAAACGTTCACTTAAGTGCGAAAATTAATGTCAAAGTAATTATTAAAGGAGATTGTAAATTTTATATATGAGAGTATAAAAATTATTCTTTTTTATTATAAATTACTTCTAGTACATTCATAGAATATATTTATAAAAAGTAGCATCATAAGAAATAATCATGAATAAAACTGACTTCATGTGAATACAAATTATTTTTAATGGTATAATTTATAGATGTACTTAATGTATATGTGAGTGTCAATTAAGATTAAAAACATTATGTAATAATGTTAATTTAGGTTAAAATCAGTATGCATAACCTAATGCTAAATTTAAACAAATTATAATGCATAAACTATATTAAATAATTAGCAATATACATTAAAGTTTCATTTCTTATGAATGAAAGAGAAAGAATTATATTCTCTTTTACTGTTTTAAATGTTTTTAAAAAGAAATTATTTTGAGCTGTTCTTTGATTGACCCAATCTTTCTTTTTAGCATATTTTAATTGATTTAAAATTTATATAATATAACAATACATTAAAATTATTTCATATGTTTTTACTATGGTAAATTTTAAGTTTATAAAAGATAAAAAACAAATAATGAACTAATATGAAATTAATTAATATAATAAAATCATGTTTAAAAGTAAGAATGTTATAATCTGAATAATTTATGGTATTTAAGTATTAACATACCAGTGAAAGAAAATACTCATTTATCCATGACGTTTAATGCAATTTTATATGGAAAACAGTTTGTGACTTCTATGAATCTTATACTTGACATATTTTAAAGGAAATGTTGAAGTTTTCTATACTCAATATAAATAAATGATATCATGTTAGGAAAACCTAACAGAAAATTGTGATGCTTTTTAACATTAATTGCAAACTACATTCTGTATCTAACAGGATTTTTCATTGAAACTTCAATTCATACCTTTCCTCAAATAAAAAAAACCCTGGAATATTCTTGGGAATCAAAAGAAGAAGATGTGAAAACAAAAATACAGTATTCGTGGGTCCACTTTCAAGTGCAACTAAAATTATACTCTATACCTAATAAAAACCAAGCTCTTAAAGATTTATAAAATAAACAATTCTTGATTATTTAGACTAATTATATGAAAAATATTTAAAATGACCAGAACAGTACAACTGTCTTACAATATAAATAATTTGAAAATAGCTTAACTGATACTAAAAATGAAAACTGTGCACAATTGTTTTGAATTACCTCAATAAACGAGAATATTTTAAGTGTTAAGCTTTATAATGGAAAACATTGATGGCTAAAATATTAATAAAATTTATTTAGGTATCCAAACAAATTTGTCGAGTCTGTTATAAATTTTAAGATGATAACTTAAATAGTAATAAAAAGTTTGAGAAAATGTAACGAATTTTTGCTTTATATATTTATCTTTCTTTTGTCTTTGTTGTTATATAGATTTCAATATATATAACAACATATTTTTGTGTTATATAGATTTCAATCTATAAATCAAAAATATGTTACATAATTTAAAATTATTTATTTCTATTTAAGTTTTTGTTTTAAAATTTATAACAGAATTGACACAATTTTTTGGGTAATTAAATAAATATTAATCTTTTATTTTATAAATTTAAATACAAAAAGTAGTTACTTCAATTTGAGATACTTATTGAATTGCCTTCTTATATATATATATATATATATATATATATATATATATATATATATATATATATATATATATATATATATATATATATATATATATATATATATATATATATATATATATATATATATATATATATATATATATATGTATTTCAAATCATACATTTTTGTGAGTTACGTAATGCTTGGTTCATAAATTATGATAAAAATGAATAAAATTAACTGTTAAATGCAAACTTTTAGAAAAATATTTTTTGCTTGATTTCACTTATTAAATCACATTTTAAATATCCTCTAACAGTGTATCATTACGAAAAAGTTTTGCCTTTATAATCAAAAGTATATTAAAATTACAATAAAAAATAACAGGTAGAGGTTTCAAATAAATTAATTTTTTTCGTCACATTAAAAGTGTCCTCTAATTAATTCAGATTTTCAACATAGTACTTATTATAGTATATTTAATTGATTCACTGAATTGCAGATTAAATTTTTTCATTATTACCAATTTAAATTTTATTTAATTATTTCTTAAGAAAATCTAACATCTTACAATTAAATTTTATAGCAATATATTTGTTAAACTGAACATATACATTTCAAAGAAAACTTTAATATGAATAAATTTCAAATTCCCTTACTTGTCTAAAAATTCCATTTTTATTTGCTTTTTATTTTCTCATCAATGTAGAATCTACAGCTGCATTTAACTTAAATCATTTTTGGACATCAAAAAATTAACAAAAGTATTTAAACCGTTGATCCTTTATTATGCTTTTATAGAGTATATTTGCGAAAGAGTTATATTTTGCAATATCTAATTTATTTTTGTTAACTTTTTGTCTAAAAGTTAATTCCGATTTTCATATACATTATTGGTTTTAAAATCTTAAATTAACGTTATTTGTAAGATTATTTGTAAGTTATTATAAAGTAACTAAAATACCTTTCTTACTAACTGGACATTTATTTTTTACTCAGTCAGAAAAAAATGAACTGGATTATTATGATATAAATTATTATTCGGTACAACCCTAGTATTTCCAATGAATTGGATATATATCAAGTACTTCCGATAATTCTGAGAAAAGAAAACAGAATAAATAGCAACCATGATTCCATTAGCTGACATATTATGTTTCAGCCTCGTCTCTCAATCTAGTTTCCTATTCTTGATCTATCTCCATAAGAATATACTAGATTTTTAATGAAAGAACCTGATACACACAAAACACTAGTGGAACTTCATATTTCTCAAACACATTATTCTTATGAAATCTTCATTAATAATTATGTTATTCTCGTTTATGTACTCATAAGTTCTCTTTTATTTTCACGGATTCATTAAAACACAAAATTACTTTTAATGTTTTCCTCCTTTATTCTTGCCATGTTAGTCACTTATTAAAGGATAACTAAGAGTAAATCTATTTTTCTTCTCATTCATTTTATCTTTCTGAACAAATCTGTAAATACTTTTACATTCTATAAATGTCTTTATGTATTTAAATGATTATTATAATTATCTTTCACCTCTTAATCTCTTTCTATGTAAATATTTCACTTTTCTTGTAACTATGTCACATTTTTGATAAAGGAAAAAAAGTATCTAACATGACGATATAATCATGCAAAAATTTCTAGCAAAATTCAATTTCAATACTTGGTAATGTAAATGCTATTTTTCCATTTGAATAAAACCAACATCAAGTGCACATCATCAAGAAAAACAGTTGTTTACAATTAATGCCTGAAGAATCTTATATTGAGAGTAGTTTTCATTTTCTTAAGCAATGTTTAATTCACTTTTATGCTTTACTGTTTTTTCTAAATTGAAAATATTTCTCACTAATCACGAAATATTATTTTTATGTTGAAACCATAATATATAATTAGGAATAATAATAACGTTTTAACTTCTTAAAATATTTTATTTCATTTAAATTTTATATTGTATTCCATCTTATGGAAATAAATCGCAAAATATTTATGGCAAACTTACCGTTTTAAAAAATATAACAACTCTTAGAAGACTGATTTGTCATTTGATAAGCATTTGTTGAAAGTTTTAGTCAATGTAATGGAATATCAGTACCACTAATTATATATATATATATATATATATATATATATATATATATATATATATATATATATATATATATATATATATATATATATATATATATATACTGTTATACATTATTTTTTATTTATAAATAAACTCTTATATCACATATTATACAATTCCATCTATCTCTGTACATTAAAAGCCAAAATACTCGACCATTTCTTCTTATTTTTTAACCAGTTTTTATTTTGATTAGATGATGGTTAATGCTTTTGTATTCGATAGTTATGGTTAGATGAGCGATCGCTTGAAATTTAGTCTTCTTCCTGCCATTACTCAAGAGAATCCCAGTAACAGGAGACGTCAAATTTTCAGCAAGTCTTGTCTGTACTTGAGGCCATGTGTGTGACGTCAGCAATCAAGGGCAGGGTAATTCATCACAATCAAGAATCTGATACAAAGATCTACGGAAAAATTTGTGCATCATTAACTATATTCGAACAGATAAGGAAATCATTGAATTCGTCTCACGAGGTGACAATGATAGACGTTGAAATCGCTCCAGAGGGGAATTGGTTTATTATTACACAAAATAAAACTGCTCTCTTACTTTGGGGAAATTGCCAGCAGTTTTAAGCAAATCAAAATTTCAAAGAGAAGAAATGAGTGATGAGTCTTTTTAGTGACTTCTTAGATTATGAACTCGTGCTTTTTACGTAAACACGTTAATATCTTGCTTTACACGGAAAAGCAAGAAAAAAATTATTATTTGATGTTTGAGGAAAGTAATCGTGTTACTATAAGAAGAACAGGAATTTTTTGAAAATTATTGAATACTGTCAGCATATCATAATGTATATTTTACCTTATGGTACACATAATTACTGATTGATTACATTTTTTGCTGCATTGTTTTTTATAAGTGAAAAAAATAATATTTATTTTAAGACCGTAAGCATTTCAATTTTTAGGTATTACCTAATTAAATATTTCAGAATAAAGAAATATATTGTTCAAGTCATTAAAAACGTAAAACTATTCATTATTTCAAGAGAACAAATGTATTATATAAGTAGATTTAAATCATAGAACAATGCAATAGTAATAAATAGTTAGAGCGCAAATCATTTTTTTAATTTTTTCTTTTAGTGAGACAGCTTTGATTTCTATGTCAAACTTCAACATATGGTTACTATTATTGTAACTGCAGCTTTTTTTTTTTTTTGGTAATGAGTTTTTCTCTAAGGTAAAGTTTTTTCACATAAAAGTAATTTATCAGTGGCCAACAATTTAAAGTTTATTCCGTTTCACTAAAATTATCCATCCCTGAGATTTGACTCAATCCCACAAACTATTGAAAAAAAGTCAGAAGATATCTCTCCCCTCTCAGCTTATTCAGAAATTGAAACAAAATATTAATCAATATTTAGCTAAGTTGTATTAGTAAATGGACATAATGTTCTCATGTTTGAGTGACAAATTCTTCAGAAATAAATTGGAAAATTTTTTAATTTAACATTTATAAAAATTACAGAAATATTATTAATTTTCCTGTATTCCTTCAAAATAAATTAGTTTCACAAAATGTAAGAACTTGCTTTTAATCAATGTAAAGACTATTACTTTCGTACTTTACTTCCAAATATAAAATGTCTTTAAACTTTATATAATTTTGTTATTACACACAAGCCTATTTCTTCTATTAATTATCACAAGTTATCAACTATCTGGATAAAAGTATTACAACAAATTCTACGAAGATTATCTGGACTTAATTTAAAATATATAGAAACACAAGTGGGTTTAGTAATGCTATTTAGTAGTAATATACTTATAGGAAATAAAATTAATTTTCTTGTAATTACGATATCAGGAAGAAGATAAACGTGCTCTCGAGCTTAATTAGATATTGTTATTCAGTAGATTAATTACTCAAAATGAGCAGGTACATCTCTTTTTTTATTTTAGAACTTATAATTAAATGAAATATTTTCTTTAAAACATTTTAAAAATTTCCTCAATTAAAATATGTTTTTAATTTAAAGCTTTTAATAAAAATATTAGTATCTTAATTCATAAATTATAAAATTTAAAATTTTTAAATAATGTCATTTGATAATATATTAAGTAAATCATTGATTTATCATCATTTAAATAGTCATAAAAGTTTAGGAGAGTGACTTTTGTAATGATTATAAAATATATACTAATTATTATCATAAATCTAAATCATATAAAATCAAATGATGAGTTATAAGAACATTTAGAACTTCTATTTCTTAGTATCAAAATATTTTACGATATTAATAGTTTAATTTGCATGAATAATTCATAAATAAATAGATAGAAAAATAAATCTGTTTTATCCACAACTTTTTTATTTAATTTTTGTAAATAAATAAATGAAATTATTTCTAAAATTTAAAATACTTGCTTTTAGAATATCGCATCGTAAAATAATTCTTTTCTCTAGAATGATTAATGATATTTTCATGTTTTAATATTTGAGTTTTGATTTTTATTTAAAAATTTACTATTTGTATTTTAAATTATTGTTGTTGAAAATGCCAATTCAAAACAATTCATAAGCATTAATTGAGAAAAACAAAATTTTAGAGAAAAATGTAGTTGGAGCAATCAGGAAAAACAAAAGTATTTCTATTTGGTATAACACATATCATTAATCAATTATTACTTCCTGTTTTAATTTTGCGGAAAATAAAACTGTACTACATTTATAAATAAAAATAAATACACCGAATTGTTTAATGTCAATGTATGATATTAATGTATAGGATTTCAAATTTATTGAATACATGCATAATAAACTGAAACCGCAATAAATGTTTTGAACATTAGTATTAAATGTTAAATACAAAACAATGTAATATATAGGAGAAAATCATGAGATGGAGAGTAATTTAAATGTACAAACATTTTTTGAATAAATAATTTGATTCATGTAAACTTAAATATTCTTAAAAAACTTCTTAGAAATAACATTCTAAGGAATAGAAAATTTCAGTTGATTAATCCAGTTATCATAAGCAAATTATCATGTAATTCAGACATAAGTTTGACTAAAAATTTTGATCGAAGAATAAAATTTTTAATTACATATATAAAAACGAATAAAATTATAATTATTATTTCTTTAAACCTAAAAAAATAGAGAATTTCTTAAAAGTTGAAATGCTGTCATGAATTTTGAATTTATCATGAAAACCCAATTTAGTTTTAGCTAGCAGACTAATATAACTTAATCAATCTAGTTGAGAATATTTATATTTTCTTTTGGACTCAATTTAATATTTTTTAATTTCTCAAAACATTTGACGGTATGTTGTCGTCTGACAGCTAGGCTGGCAATATGGTTTGCGCTGCTCCACTTTTTCAACTGAACCATATTTTGGTGTGGAGACCGATTTCCTCAGTACACACATGCCATATTGACCCATTATTAGGGTAGGCAACCATTTGCAATACATTCATACACAGAAAGGACAAAGACAGAATAGATAGAGAGAGATAGTACATCCATGCTCGAACCGGGATTCGAACCCAGGACCTACTTATCTGCAGCCAGGCACGCTGACCACTAGACAAGTTGGTCGGATTTGACGGTATAATACTTTAAACAAATACATTGTTAATGTAAGCAATATGCAGGGAAAATGTAAAATATTTTATAAGATAAAAAAGTTAACTTTGTAAAAAGAAGTCATCTTATAATAAAGAATAAAAAATATTATAATAGATGTTCTACAAATAAAAATTTGATTTCAACAGTGATAAAATTTATTGGATCTTAATTAAGAATTTTGACAAAAAATAATTTTAAAATATATTTCTGTGACGAGGAAAAGTTTTGAAATAAATTCCTCACAAAGTTTCTATTCGTAATCATAAGGCATTTATTAAAAAAAAGTTTTGCTTTACTTCTAAATTAATGTGCAATGATTTTCCTTATTAAAAAAAAGAACTCTGATGACATTTCTCAAAATTTGATAAATTGAAACATGCCAAATGACCGCACGATTGAAATTTTTCAAATTCCAATGAAATGGAATTACGTTTCCGCATCAAGGTTAATAGTTGCTGGTAATGGCAAAACGTCTCTTGTCCCTTACTCCAATTTTTGCTTACAACTTCATTAGCATCGGTGGTAATATCGATGGAGAAATTCCAATTCATTAAATGACATCATGCTCGGCTCTCTTCTTGCTTATCGTCACTTCTAATTTCCAATCAAGACGTTTGCAGCTTCCACGATGCAGAAGAAATCGATAGGGACGCTATACATTCATACGCACTAGTGAGAACAAAGAGAAAAGGGGACACATTTTTTCCCCTACTCCTATATTTCAATTTTTTTTTAGTTCCTCATTTTTTCCTAGACTCTCCATCCTCTTTTTGAATTAAAGTTGATGGATTCTTCTGAGGAGGATAATGAGTAAAGATCACAGTGTGTGAGAGAGAGAAGAAAAAAAGAATGGCTTAACGAGAGGCGGATAAGGGCTGACAGCGAACAATGAGTTGGTTATGATTAAAGCAGAGAGACTCATAATAAGACGTTGATGGTTTTAATTAGGATGCCTCTTGAACGGCAAGGTGAGAACAAACAATGAATGCTGTTATATATGCCCTAAAGTGGCTTTTTCGGGAAGAAAGGTCCTGGAGGAAACTGTGGCATGTTTCTTTTCCTGAGGAGTTTATACTCCGCGATGTATTTGTCTTTCGAGAGGTGCTATTTCAAATAAAGTAATTAAGAGAATAATCAAAGAAGATGAGGTTTTTTTTCTTCTTGACAGTTTGATAGATTTTACAACGTTACCATAAAACAGAAAAACAAGTTGAACTAATTGCTTTAATGATATGGTTCGTGGAAATTAAGTAAGGAAAGTGATGAATCAGTGTAACATCCAATTTTTTATTTTATTACTTTGAAGAAAAACAGAAATTAAAGTTATTTTCATTTTTATTTGTGCATGATAATCAATTGCAGAATAATTGTGTACTAATTATGTTGTTTTAGTTTCATTTATAAATCACATCAGAATAAAATCATGGAATTCATTTTGGACTTTGACAAAATTTCAAATATTAATCAATGTCACAGAAAATAATTAGCAAAAATTTATTTTAGAATTTTTCCTTGTAGAGTAACTATATAGTATCCTAGTAAATAATTGCTTATTTCATTTCTAAGCAATAAAATAAATTAAGGTATTGTAAAGCTTAATAATAAAAAATAATAATAAATGCAAAATAACCATAATTATACGTATAAAAAGATGATATGCTTTTTTTAATTCAATATTCAGTTTTGAAATTACTTTAAGGAATTTTTTAATTATGCACAGCAAAAAAACCAGAATATGAAACAAATCCCATTAAAATAAAATCTTATTTTATTTAATATTGAGACATTTTTATCAATTTACATAAATTTAAAATAGGATATTTTAATCATTATACTTATTTATTATATTTCTTTGAAAATAATAGAAATACTGCATAATAGTGCTTTTTAATATTTATATCAAAAAATTTAAAAAGTTTAGTACTTTTTTATTTATATTATCTAAAATAAGGGGTGAATTCCAAAAGATATTAAAATATTCATATGTGATCCTAAAGTGTAAATCAGGGATAGTAAATTTATGGATCAGTAATTAAAAATAAGTATTACCCTTTAAAAGAAAATTATTATTTTAAAATTATAACATTAACTCCATTTTATTATTATTTTCAAAAGCAATGTTACATACAAAATATTTTATAGAATATTTTATGTGCTACGCATTTATAATATTTTACGGTGATATTAATTTAAATATAAACTTAGATAAATATAAAAATATGATGTTTTTTAATATTTGTATTTTTCATCTCAGAACGTAAAATAATATTAAGAATTAAGGGATTTATACAAAAAATAGTTCAAAAAATTTTAAAATATATTAAATAATTATACTCATCAATATAAATTTTTCTTAAATTTGCAATGTAATTTTAAAAAATATTTAATATTTAATGCATTATATTGTTACAATATATATGAAGCTCAGTCTCAGGAAGGGTGTTGTAAGTCTAATCGATGTTCAACAAGCCAATTTTCAACACTCCTGGCAGACATGATGTATAGTTGCATACACGAAATATCCGTCGACATCAGAATAAAAGTCCAAGACTGCAGTATAAGTCCAGTATTTTTAGATATCCCATGATGACTGTTTATTTAGCGTCGAAAAATTCCAGGGCAATACTTCCATAAAAGCAGAAAATGCCTCATATCACGATACTCCAATTAGTCCCTTGTAAATTGGGAATAAGGAAAGACGAATTTATGGTTACGCGAGACTTCGTGGCTTCGACGTTTTCCATCACGCTATCGTGTAGCGTGATTTAACCAACCACATCCCCTCAGATGTTTAGTAGTCATTCTTTTCCGACATCATTACAAACAAATTGTTGCACTTTAGGCAAAAGTTAGTAGTCTTTCTCACGTGTATGCAACTATATTCATTCTCTCCCTCTGCAATTTAAGGTGCATGGATTCAAGCTGAAATATGTTAGGAAAATTCTTGGCCGATGATTTGTTTCATTTGAGACATAATAAATTCCTTGTTCTGTCGTACACTTCGTCTGAGATGACATCAGATCTTACAGAAACGTGTTTGAAGCACAGTTACGACTTGGACTGACTGTGAAGTTTTGATTTAACACTCAAATACCTTTAACATGTCTCTTTTGAGAATTTCTGTCTTCCAAATCGACGCAACTGCTAAATGGCCTCCAACAGTAAGTTCTTTTTTAAATGTTGAAAGATCTATCATTTTCCTCAATGTACTTCATTCCATGTAAGATGAACATTTATACTATAACTAAATGTAAATTCAAATTACGTGTATTCCATGTTATAAAAATTTCCCCCATTTCATCGCTAACATGCATTTTAATGAAAATTCTATAATTTTCTAATTCATTGAACAACATGTGTATATACCTGCGATTTCACTTTTTAATGTATGTCAATTACACCAAAATTTTTATGTTATAGTACATTTTATTATGATTAGAAATCATAGTCTCAGAAATAATTTTGATAATTTTAATTTTTGTGATTGTGGGTTTTACTAATTATTCTGAAATCATGTTCTGACACAGTTTCTAAACATTTGTTTGACAAAATATGTCTACTGCTTGAACAATAGTACTCTTCAACAAAACAACTGAAATTCATTCAGCATGTAATCATTTTAATTAACTCTGTATAAAATGCACAACAGTCAAAAAAGATTATTTTAATTGAGATAAAAAGAAATCAGAAAAAATGTTCTTATTTAAGTTTAAATATTTTTTCCATACTTATAACAAATTATAATTCAAATGACAAATCTTCATATATTTATAAAACATTGCTACATGTTATTACGAATATATAATGTATAATTCAGAATTTTATGATAGCTTATTTTTTTAAAAACATTTATTTCATTTATTATTAAGAATTAATTATTTAATAAATTTTTGATCAATATTTGTTTTTGCCCAATGTATGGGTAATATTTCAGAATTTCATAATAAGCTCAATAGATGAATTTAAGTATTGAGGACTATCTATATAGTTTATTGTTATATTAATAGAAGATCCTTAAAGAAAAATTTTGAACAATCGAAGATGATACCAGTAGAATATTTTGCTGAATCAAATTCAAACCTGTTAGGAACATGAAAGAGCATTTTCAATCACAACTACCATAGTTTATTTTATGAGGACATATTTTGTGTGTGAATTGTCAAACAACTGTACGTGTTTAGAGCATTGATTGTTCTGGTTTCAGAAATATATTAACAATTACATTAACATACTTTTAAAAATTTCCAAACATACTTTGAATATTTTAGTACATTCTTGTTGCATTGAATAAATATCATTTTTTAAATGTGACATATCGTAAAGGACCCCTTGCAATACAAGCCTCCTTTTAAGAAAAAGAAAAATGTTACTTCTTTTCCCTCTAATAATTCAAAATATTTTAGAGCCAAAATAATCAGAATTTGAATGGCCTTCACTATAAAAGAAAGGAAAATTTTCAGTTTCCTGTTAGTTAAGCGTTATTTCATTGTACACTGCAATCAACAACAACTATTTTTAATAAAATCAAATTCGTTTTAATTTCTCATAAAAACTGATAAAATTATTTTAATAAAAAATCAAGATTAGTTGCTGATTTTCAATGAGAATTGGCAGAAATATGTTCTACACTCATCAGAATGCTGTTTTATTCTAAGCTAATCATTAACGTTTTTATTAAATTATTAAATATATCTTTAATCAAGAATAATGGTTATGAACGATCCAATGCTTGCACATATTAGTAAATAAAATGTATTTTCAATTAATTCTCATTAAATTTACAACATTCTATCAGTTCTATTAATTCTGAACAGAAAATATTTCAATTAAGAAAAAATTGCCCCCTAAATATTTCGCAAAAGGATTTAGTAGTAGATACGTCAACAAAATTGTCTTCTGTAAATATGTAAAGCGTTTACATAGTTATAAGTGGAGATGGAGGAAGGGCAAAGAGTAAAAAGGAAGTGGCATTTATCTTTCACGTGCTTGACATAGAACTTCAGTGTCTCCCCGAAGAGGATTAGGACTGAATTCCTACAAGGACAATTGCTGCGAAATCTTCCCTCTTATCTCACAAAAGAAGGGAGGAGAAAATGGAGATCTCGCATTTGGAAAAGATCTCAAAGAGAAAAGGGATTTCTCATTCTGGAGAAAAGGAAGAAGAATCTTGTGTCTCGCGATCACGAGAGAGAGAGAGAGATTTCTGATAAAAGTTTTTCATTCATTCACATTTCGATTTCCGCCAGCGAACAGATTGACCAATACTCGCGAAGACAAAACAACTAATTGCCGAGCTTTATGTAAGTATCGAACTTAATTGACTCCGAGGAAAGAGATCATTGAGGGAAAACGAAGGAATAATTACAGGAGAGAGAATGCATTTGCGAGGGAATAATTGAAATGAATAGGTAACAAGACTAGAGTGAAGCAGTTGTTGCAATTAAGTTTGAGAATGGACGACTGTCACGCGGTGGGCTCATTTTTCCTTGCGAAAACTTAGTTTCCCTGGCTATAGGTAATTCTGAATTAATCTAAAGATTCTGATTGTATTAATCAATGATTATCTTAATTAAACATTTTGTTTAAATGACAGAGAATCAGAAGTTTTAAACTCTGAAAATTTTGCATTTCAAATTTCTTATCTTACTATTTATTTTTATTTTAGTTCACTTTTATAAAATTAATGTAAAGAGTATTACAATTTATTACTATCATTGTGACGTATAAAGTTATGGATAATCCCCAAATTATGCAGCTTGTTTCATTTGGTATAATATACATTACTTTTTATTAGGCATCACTTTAATCTAATATAACATTTTGTAGTGATTTATTAAAAAGTTCCAATCATCTTATCAATGAACTTCATTATTATAACTTGAAAATTTCCTATTCAATGATACTCATAATTTTTAGAGGCTAATCACTTGTGATAGAAGTGTTAGGACAAAAATAATATACAAATAAAACTTTAAATTAATGGTGCAATTGATATTCTCATTAAATTCATGTATCATTCTGTGAGAATAAGGATTTTGATTCATGATAAATGCAAATTGATATGCATGTAATTTATAGCAGTTTTCCTCAAATAAGTTTATAAATTTAATATTTTAAGTTGATTTTAAATAGATTAAGTGACAAATAAAATATAAACTCATTTATAAAAATAATATGCATCGACAAAAAAGCAAGGTACACCACAATAAATAATAAATAAAATTAAATTACCCCACTTTAGTCCTACTAGTGGCTTTGGGACTATAAGTCCTATTACTGGCTATAAGTTCTATTAATCGAGGCAAGGACTATCCCGGGAAGAATTAGTTGAATTACGTCGGGAGTTTTTCACTCTTGGTAGGGCCACCCTAAATATGAAGGCCATTCCGATTTTCTCAGCTATGTCAGTTTCCTACCCTCAATGCATCAGGCCTTGACCAACAGAAGCTGTCTCCCTTTACCATGAGATTTATGTCTCCGAGTTTCTTGCTATTGCGGTAGGTTTGCTTGTCGTTCTAAATAATGTCTGATTTAGTGACGCATGAACTGACTTGGAAAGTCGCAGCGCTCTTCAGAACTTGGATTCACGGTCGCATGTTGATGATATGGTCGGGATGTCCATCCTTCGTTTGCTCGTGCAATTTTCTTACATTCACTGCATACATTTGCAATGGATTCCCTCTCATGTCAATATTAGTGGAAATGAGAGGTGGCTGCCTTGACTAAAAGGACACTGGTAGCCATTCTCCAACTGATATTGGATTCACCAACACTGAATAGCATTCTATTCTAAAAAGAGATGTCCGGCTATATGGAAAAGTCCACCTGCTTATGATTGATGGTGATCTTAATGATCCTGTTGTTTTTAAGGGTTCGAGAGCTGACCAGAGTACATGTTCTAGATTTGCTTGTGGGCCATTTTTGTGGCCTTAAATTTAATGGAAAACGTATGATCTATCCCACTTGTTGGAAATGTGGTGTTGACCAGGCTAGCCCACAACACATTTTTTGTGT
Organism: Latrodectus hesperus; assembly: GCA_037975125.1. Lineage (NCBI taxonomy): Eukaryota > Metazoa > Arthropoda > Arachnida > Araneae > Theridiidae > Latrodectus > Latrodectus hesperus. The sequence goes on along the minus strand of CM075853.1, from coordinate 98,887,645 downwards.
CTGGAATTTACCAAAAAGAATTTCTTAGCAAATCCTCTGATGTTTCTTGATTTTGCGAGGATTGAAGGTCTCGTGTATCTGGTGCAGCAAAGCTACACTTGATGGGATCAGAAACAACAACACAACAAATGATATTAAATATGATATACTGCACTTACAAAAGAAATCCGTATACAATTTGCTCAAAAACTTATATGAGCATAGTTGGCAGAAATATTGGCAACAATATACCAAGACTGATACATAAAGAGTTTATGGATTATCTCTTGAAGGATATTGTTTACTCTCTTTTAAACATAATTCATATTCTAAACATAGAACATCATCTTCAACATATCTGAACATCATTTTCAACACATGAAAGTGACATATAATTACTCCCCTGATAAATTAAATCAGTATAAAGTACTTTACTTATTGAATTAAATAAGTAGAAGCATTTAGCCTCGAAAGTACCTGGTTATATTGTATAACTTGATATATGATACAGATCATGTGTGATTTGGATTTATTCTGTTAATAAAATATATTTTGTACATACTAGTAAGAATAGTAGTGCTAATTCATAGAGCAAGTTATTTATGTATCATTGGAAAGTTTTCAATAATTCAGCGCAGTGATAATCAACTACTATAATCGATGATACTTCAAAATTGACAGCAATTTTTTGCACAAGTCTTGCATTTTATATTTGTAGTCGGATAAAATATGTTTCTCCTTTGTCCCTAAAATCGTCTTAAGAGAAAAAATATGTCACTTTAAAGTTTACAAAACTACATCATTACTCTATTGTTAAAAAAACCAATATTATTAAATCAATTTCAACTTTTGTTATGGACCATGTGAGTGTATGACAAGAGATTCTAAGGGGCGTAAAACAAGCATGTTTGATATAAGATCTAAAAATTCTTTGTCGACTATCCTACATCTACCGTAATATGTCAAGGAAGTTTTGGTTAGTGCATATCGATAGATGTAGTTCACAAAAAAAAGTCAATTTTCAGTCATTATCCCACCTGGAATGTACTACATTCTTATATTAACACTCATCTTCACCACAACTTGTACATTATTTTGGAGTAGGTTAGTAAGATTTGGAGTGTGTAAAAATTTACTGTTGTCAAGCCTCCCAACCATCATGCCCCTGTTGCATTTCTGTTCTTAAAGTTATATAGTTGTCAGCATTTCCCGTTGAGTATACAAATATTTTCTTTGCAATTAATGGCATCACTTTGAAATTAACTATTACCAAAAAACATATTTGAAAAATGATTACTCTACGTAACAGAGCATAACAATTTAGGCCTATTTTACTGATTCCTATATATATAACCTCCTTCACCTGTTTGAGATTGTAACACACTTTCCTTCATTTGCTTAACTCGGTTCACAATGTTGACCATAGTATTTGGATATTATTCATTTTCCAAATACTATTCAAACCACCACAAAAACCGCTTAGTTGTCTTAATAACAAAAGGAGAGAATTCCTTAATATTCTCTAGCGCACAGTAGAATGCATAGCTGTGCTAGAGAAGATGATAAAACGTGCCTGTACAACTCAAATACATGTCATACATACGTTCGTCGATGCATGATTGTTATAAATGAAAGTATTCTCGCCAGTAAAATACGATGCACAAATTGAAAATTTTGCTATTTATATTATAAGTGTGATACATGAGAACACTATTTCACAAAAATCAAATGCTTAAAATAAGTTAAATTCTTGGATTGAAATAAAAATCTCATTGACACACTAAATAAAACGTCAGAGAAAAATGCAATATTTACTATATACATACATACATATATGTGTGTGTGTATGTATGTATTCAATTAGAGCATTACATCTTACAAATGCTTTCCTATTCTGATACAATTTATCAATGTGTTTAAATATAGAATTGAGATCTCTTACGGACTAAACCACAAATGTATTACTGGACACCATTCATGATAAACATTTTTAAATCACATATTCTCAGGCATAAAAATTTCTCTGGTAAAATTTTAAAGTTTAAATTTATAAAAAATAATATTAAATTTATATTTATGGAATAAATAATTATAAATCTAATTTATAAAAAGTTGTTAAAATTGAGAGAAACTTGGAAATCATAAAAACCATGTATCACATGCAATTATAAAATAATTTAAAGCTTATTTGGAAGGATTTATTAAAATATGCAGGCATTTATATAATAGGGCTATAAAAATATCAATTTAACACAATAGATTTGCAAAGAAATTATACAAAAATATAATATAATTGATGAAAGAATAAAAGAAATTTTAAAAAATATATCGCTCATCGTTAGTTTTGATATTCGATTATAAATGTCAACTATTCAACGTTCATCATAGGGTAATATGCAAACCTTTTATCTGCTTCAAACTGGTTATATTAATTATTAATTTGATATATGCAACAAAAATTACATATTCTGAGAATCATTTATCATTATATGTTCATATTTCTATGGAGGAAATGCATTTAATCTCAAAAGTTCATGTGGTTCCTGAAATACATAAGATATAAGGATTAGTAAATTCCTACAAATGATTCAATACAGTAAATTTGCAAATTCTTTTCTTACATTTACTTCTAATATGGTCCATTTACTCTTACTAATTAAGTTTTCAAGAAGACTTCCTAAAAAATCATACAAATTCTATCCATTAAGATATAATTTCCCTAACTTATATCAGAAAGATTTTTAAGTACTTTAAAATATAGATACTAAGAATATTTTCCAATAATAAGGATTTTAAGTAAAAACATTCATAAAATACTTTTTTTTCCTTAATTTTGATCATTCTATTAACATTCAATACGTCATTATGAATACTTAATTACTTATTTCAGGTTTGAACTTCTATGGAAGATTTGAATACTTTCAACATATTCACTTAAAGCACTAACAATATTTCACTGAGTTACCTCAATAAATGGTAGGATTACAAAATCATTAAATCAAGTTAGGTTTATTTAATGAATTTGTAATCCCAACATTCACTGATTTCCCCTTCTTAGGATGCCATTCCATTAATTGATTTCAAGCAATCACCTAATTTAGGACTGCAATGCGAATCAATATAATAGCTCCAAAGCCTCAGATTCCTTTATATCCTTCAGGTTTTAGATTTGCATAGCCTAACTTGCACACAAAATATTTCGAATTATTTAGGCATATTCATTTTAACTATGAAATTTTATGTGAAAGATTTTCTTTGCTGAGTTAAACATAATAAAAATAAAATATTTCTTTTTGAATATAACTATATTTAAGATGAAGGGAAATGTTCTTAGTAAATTTGAAATTATATTTATCAAATTTAAGATAAACTTCAAGAAATTTGCTTATTTATTTTTTTGTGCCCTCGGTCATGAAAACAGTCATGGGCACCGTAGGCCTTGGTCCACACGGGCTGTCGTGCCATGGAGTTAAGTTTTAATTTTTTTGTATTGGAAACTAAGAACTAAAAAAAATAATTCCTTTTTGAAGTGCAATTTAGGTTTATAATATTTCTTAATTAAAGCAATATTTCCCCTATTTATAATTTTATGAAGATTTAATACAAAAAGTTTGTTGTCCATGGACATTAATTACTTATTTTTAACATCCTTTTTTACTTCAGACTGCGTATATCAATTTTTGTTTATTTTCAAAACGTTTTATTTTCAATAATAATTGCATTCATTTTTATTTTAAGTTAATAATTCGTTTCAAAAATATTTATGAAATTATAATTTATCAATTTTTATAAAGAATATTGTGAACTTCTTATAACTGAAAAAATCTAAGCAAAACTTAACATTTTTAACTATATCTGTTCAATAAAAAAGAAAGAAAATTATTTAAGTCAAATTATCATCTATAAATAAATCAAAAGCAAATTTTCAACTTAAAAATTGGTGCTTAAGAGAAATGATAACACAAATGAATTTTAAGATTAAGAAATATTTCAAAAAATATTTTTTTCCTTTCTGTCAAAAACTATTATTGTACCATGTCTCTCTTTTCATCAATAAGTAGAAGCAAAATGTCCCAATGGAGTATTTATTTATAAACCTAATATTAACCAATTAATGACAATTTCCGATTTTGTTCCCTGACATGATTATTTTATAAAATTAATGCAACTTTAAGATGTTCTTATGAAATACTGTTGATTTAATCGTTTATGATTCACGAATGAAATTTCAGTAAAATTTTAAAATACGAGTATATCTAAAAATATTTTATTAACTAAAATAATCAAGATCTTTCATTGTAAATAGAAAGTTTAAAAATATTTCCATAAAAAGCATTATTTCTGAAATAGGATAAATTTTTTGAAATTTTATGAGAGATAATGAAAATGGAGTTCAATTTTTTTTACTTTGAAAGAAATAATAATTAAGAAATTGAATTTTTATCTCTTCACTATTATAATCTGGCTACGTTAATCTTATAACTTAAGTAAATCACTTGTGGCTCCAAATATTATAAACAGATATTCTATTAATATATATCCAAAAGAGCATCCGATATTTATGTTTTAAAATTAAATTTAGCACATTATTGAAAAAATGTTATAATTTATAAGATCAAAAATTCATATTTTGAACTTTGTCGCAAGAAATCAGTAAAATTTAATTTAAAAAAATTTAACCAAGCAAATTTCTTTTAATTTCTGAGAATTTTTCACGTGTATACTGTACTAATGTTTGACATTCGCTAAGAATTTTCTACTCAAACTACAAACTAGTCGAAATCATTGGTGATTTGTTATTTGCGTTTATAATTAAACTGGACATGCCTTATAAGCTACATTTGATGAGCTTCTTTATTATTGTCTACTTATTATTTATCAAGATTATAACTGCCTTTTGTGATATTGTTTATTTATAATGAAAAATAGAGTAATATCACCACTAAAATTAACTCTCAAACTATTACGAAAAAAGATATCTATGCAAAGGACATTTAGAGCACACTTTCAGACTACTTTTATTTATTAAATTTAATAAACAGTATATAATTGTAAAAATGTTTTTTCGTTTTAAAGTCTCTTAAATTTTTCTAAATATAATATATTCATGAGTTGTCTTATTTGGCTGAAAAATTTGTCGCCAACTTTTTGACAATGCCGTCTGTGAAAATCCAGTGATACAATTAAGAGTAAAGCTCTTAATTTCATAGAGACAAATTGCAAGTTCCTATAAATCAAAACAATTGACGTCAAGTATATTTTCCGTAAGAGCAACCCATAAGTAATATAAAAAAAACATTAGTAATATGACTAAACATTTTGCAGCTACTCGCATTTATAAAATCAAATTACAGCTAAATACTTTACTGCCACATCAGTTTAATTTCAAGTGAAACCATAAAAACCCTATTCAAAAATATATTCTATCAGCATAAATAAAAATATCTTATGCAAATGAGCATCGCATATATACATGTATAGTTATGCATATTAAAAAGAGCTGTTGAATTAATTTTTAGAAAGTATCATTTTAAAAATTAAAATGTAACATTAAAAAATATTCAAATATTTTTTCCCTTCCCTTTGGAGTAAAAAAAATTCAAATAAGAATATATTTTTTTATCCAATCATCATTCAAAAAGTTGACCGAAAACGAAAAAGAAGTAAAAAAAAATAATAGAAAAAGAACATTTCAGCTCCATTTCGGAACTGAGCGGCAACTCAATTTGACTCATGTCGGAGAAAATGTCATTTCTGTAAAATACAATTTCGAGTCATTTTATTGTTCGACTTTAAAAACTGCAACTATGCAGCTGTATTTTTGTACCACATAACAGTCTTTTTGAAAACTTCAAGCCTTGTATATTGGCTTAAGTTACTCACAGCTGTGAAAAATAAAAATTTTATATTTTGTTACTCTTATTTCTAAGTTAAATGCAAAGGAAGTAAAGTATGTGCGTGTGTGTGTATACAGACATTAATAACATACTTAAGCGCGTAAATGTTATGAAATAAAATGAATTTTGAACTTAAGTTCTTGTCGACTGCAATTATAACTACAAAGACCTGGATACATAGATAAATAAATCAAACCATTTTGTTATTTTGACCGTAGTCTCATTTCTTAGCTAAAACAAAAATTAGTGAGAGAACCATGATTTTTTAAAACTTTTTGAATGAATTTAAATTAATATATATTTGTTTAATTGATTTATTATACATTTTTCTCTTTATAACATATTGTAAAATATAATTTGTCAAATAAATGAAAAATAATAACCATTTTATGAGAATTTTGATTTACTTGCTAAAATAGATAATATGTTGAAACATATTTACAGTCCACAAATATACTTTACTCTCTCATATTGACTAGTTTTATTTTTAAATGTAATATGAATATTCTATTCTAAATATTAATTTTTTTATTTAAATGATTTTTTTAGAAGCTGAATTAAACTGCATAGTTATGTTTACAGATTTTTTATACATATTTCGAAAATGTTTACTGGTTTCTTTTCCATAATATGCTACAACACTCATAACATGCTATCTATAGAGGACATTCCGTTTCCTACCCTTCGTAATATGCGTTAGTTTTTCTTTAATGTTAAATGGAAGGTCAGTAAAACTTTTATATATTTATATCATGGGAATTTTATCATGGGAATGGGAATTGAAGTAATCCTTCAATGTTCAATTATATTTTGCAATTAATAAAATGTATAGACAATAAGCGATTCTCTGTTTGTTGTATATTTTATTCAGCAAACATTCAAATGCTAAAATGAAAATTTTTGCCTTTATTGAATAAATGACAATTTAAATGTTCAAAATTATTGAAAATCAACTAAATAATATTTTTTTAAATCTTATGAACATGTAGTGTAAATGAAGTAATTAATTTTCAAGGAAAATTTTGGGGGTTTTGCGGAAAATTTTGATAGTTTATGCATTTATTTTTATGTTTTCTTATACATCTTTTTAAATTAAACGGAATCTAATAAAGAAATTATTATCATTAAAATTGCTTTATTAACTTTAAGGATAATTATTTGTGATAGTTTCAAATTAAGTAATTTAACTAACTTTTGTTTGAGAGATAATTTCACATTAACTTCATTTCTAAATATTAACAAGATATTTTTCTCAGGTAATTTAAAATTTGCTAATCATAATATAATTGTAATTTCATTTCAATATTCGCAATGATGCAACTGAAATCGATTCAGTTCAATTCTGCAATGGAATTCTTGAAACGATGTGCATTCATATACTTCGGTCATCAACCGATTAACATAAGAATTTCACTTCACTTACCTTAACCATCGACCTGCTTACGAGTCAAAAATATTATTTCATCCCATTCAGGAGCCGAAGGTATTTTTAGAAGTGCCGGCATTCCTCAGTGACGTCATAACGGTTTCCCGTGGCAACCTGTATCCGCCGCTTTACTCTTGCCATACTCCCATTAAGAAATCAAAGACACCGAGCGATTAAAGCTGGAGAGAGCAAAAGTGTTTGATGCCACCCACTTAGCACCTGTTTAGCCTCAGACTTCCGTTTCAGGAGGGGCACGGTAAATTAAATAATGTCGTGGGAAGATCTTTTTGATAAAAAAAGATCTCATGATTTACCTTGCTCTTTTTCTTCCACTTCGGATAGAAAATAAATGCCTGAGTCAAAAGAACAACAAGGGGAAAAAATATGAAATGCTGTACTCGAGAGTAAGCTGGAAATGCCGTGTTGTGACGTCATTGTACTATGTTCGACCCCTTATTATATTTTTTCCTGTTGGATTCATGGAAATATATATTTTTTTAAATTCTATGGAGTTGCTGTAGTGAGTTTTAAATCAAATTCATAAAAGGCATTTTCGCGCATTAAATTCTGCTTGTAAGTTTATAAAGTTTTGCCACATTGTACCTTTTCTTCCTAACTGAGAGACAAATGTGATATCTGAGCAACGAATCTTTCTCTCCATATAAACAGAAATTAATAAATTATACAAAAATACTTATTTCATTAATATAATATGTGTCATACATTTTTAAGTTATACTTGAAATAAAATTAAATTAGTTTGTAAGCTAAGACTGCTAATTAATTTTTTTATATAATAAGCTTAGAAAAAAATTTTTGAGTTATAAATTATAATGCATACTACTGATATTTAGATTATGTTATAATTTCCTTAAATTAAGTATTTTGTATGCTTATCATAAAGGCAATTATTTTTTTCCCAGTTCAGTTACCACGCTATCGTCAGGAATGGGTTGTTTAAAATATTATTTCTTAAAAACAATATAATATTATTTCATTAAAAGAATTAAAAAGTAATTTCTTCTGAAGTAAATAATGTTATTAAATATGTTAATTTCCATGTCAAGGAATTTAAAAATAGTAAAATTTAACTATACTTATGCAAAATTTATAAATTCGCCATTTTGAAAGAAATTGCTATAGGGAGCATTTAAGATAAATGCAAGCAGGAGTTTTTTTCTTTTCAAAAGGAACTAAAGTTGGGCTATTTTGCACTGTCAGCTGAGCGATTTTATTTCTACGTGAAATGGACCACATTTTGGAAATAAAACCTTCTCCTTTTTACCTACATGCGTTCAGAAAATATGCGTGAGAACCCTGATGGGATTTCGCTTAATACATCGCCTAAAAATTCAACATATGTTGGAGAGTCACCACCAAATACTTAAAGGGGGAAAATAAGTTTCTTTTTCAGGAATGAGAAAGGAGGTAAAGATGAGGGAAGAAAGGATGGGAAAAAATCTCAGACCCAAACCAATCAGCTGAAGAATCTTTTCTTTCATCTTCGGAACGTGGGTTGCATTTACATTTTTCCCAAAGTACATTCGACAGTAAAAGAAGTGCAATCTCCGTAAAAGTATTTCTCAACCAGGGAAAAAGCCCTGCCTTTGCCACTTCCTTCCTCTCTCGATTTTGATAAATTGTTTAAACTTTCAATAGATGGTTTTGCCCTTCCACGCATAAACCCAGTGCGGTTTACCCTTTGAATAAAACTCATATTCTTGGGCAGAATATACACTTCATTGTGATATGAAAATAGTTTCTTTTATGTAGATTTTTTACCCAAATATTTCCATTTGCATACACAGTATGGGACTGCGTGTTATTTACCTTGTGTGAAAACGTTTGATGTTGTTGTTCAATGTTGAAGAGGTATTTGGCATCTGGTTTTCTCGGTGCAATAAATTTAAAGCACTTAAATATTTTGGTGATCAAAACTTTGGTTTTCCATGATAAAAAAAGAGTTTCAACTCTATATACAGATTCGCATTCAATGAATCTTTCGATTGCTTTATGCGTAAGAGAATGACGTTATTTTTTGTTATAAACATACGAGATATGATGGACATAAAGAGCAATAAAATGCTTCGAATCTCCTATCATTTGTTGATCGAGAAACAATATATGCTTCATAAGATGAAACTGAGAAAAGTGAAATTAAAAAAACTTCATGATCAAACTTGATAAATATAATTATTTTACGTATTTTTTATCAAACATGATAAAAAAATGCGTAAATAAGTTAGTTTGCGTTTTTTTATTTAAAACATGGAAGACATATATACAAAGAAACGAGTGTATTGAACCTAAATGAATCTAACTAACAACACCATATGAATTTGTTCTTACATTTTCAAACTCTTTTATACGAAATTAATTTTTAAAATTATTCTTAACTTAAATAAAAAATATTTAAAAAATAAATATCTGTAATTTTTATTTCGTTAGTTTGCAATTTGTGATTTAAGTATTTCTTGGTTCCGATTGACGCCTATCATCTTTTTAAACTTCAAAAAAATTTGCAATTAAAAATGAGTAATAAGTGGAAAATAAAATGAATACTTCTGTGCAAACAATAAATCATTTGTAGTCAGAAAGAAATGCGTAAAAATTTTAAGAAATTCATTTTAATTTAAAAAACAATAACTTTAAGAAAGCTGAAAGTATATTTATTTCAAACTTCAAAATCAATAATGGCTATTGAATTTGAACTTTATTTTACGGTATTAGTTTTCTTTGTTTTGATAAAAGACAAGACAATTTTAATTGGATATAGAAAAATGTATTAAGTGAAACTATTGAATGCTTTCAAATAGAAACTGACATTAATATATAAAAACATATAATTCAACTTTACTGAAAAAACTTTTAGCAATTGATAATGATGAAGTAAAAGCTTAATACTTCTGCATATAGATGAATTTCCTCCTCATAATAGTTAAATTAACATCGAAAAAGCTTTCAACAATCTAATCCCATTATCATATACTGAAATTTTCTTATCTGATCCTCCAGCGAAAAGGAGTATCACTAAAATGGAATTATAGAACGAAATCAATAACTAACATTCATCAAGAGATATATTACCAGCAAATTCATTTTATCTATTAGTGAAAGACAAGACAATTAAATTAGCTCTGTTTTATGTTTTTTTCTCTGCTAATGAGTTGACTGATGTTTCTAATCTCCTAACAAAACATTACAAGAAACAAATTTCTACATCAGTCCCTGCTACAAATATAGATATATATATATATATATATATATATATATATATATATATATATATATATATATATATATATATATATATATATATATATATATATATATATATATAATTTATATTGAATAACACATAATTGCATTATTTCAGGAGTTATAGGCCTTAGCTGTTGTTTTCTAAGAAAATTGTCCTTAAAAAGAGTGTTATTTAAAAATATTTTATATTTATTCCTCATCTATATGCCACACTTTTAGATTTGTAACAAATAATAAGAAGTAAATCAATTATGCAATCAGGAAATTACAAAGTATATCATAATAATTGTATAACTTAAACATATATTTGCTGAAACTCAAGAAAAATGCTTAATAAAAATAAAATAAATTCATCCATTAATAAGAAAAAACTACTATTATTTTCTTCTTTATTTTGGAATAACAAATCAATTTTCTTAAACTACTACAAGCATGTTAACACATTGCTTTCATTCATTTCAAAAATAGAATAAACATTCCCTAACAGCCCTTTTGCGCATCGTAAATCAGCATACTTGTTTTAAATAAATATCCCAGTGGTAGCATTCATCACTAAAGTTGATCTAAATTTCAATATGATTAAGCTCCATTTTGCGCGAAACAATAAATCAAAGACGGAAGATTTTCCAATCGGAGGAAATGAAATTTGTCAAATTCGAACACTTCTTTTCAAGTGTTGATCATAATAGAAGAAGTTGGCAACCACCAAAAACCTGCCAAAAATGCATTTTGAATCAATAACAATGGAAGATGTATTTTCCTCTCGAAAAGTGAATTGCTAAAGTGGAGCACCACTGAAAGCATTTAGCTGCGTCCATCCCGGACGAGGGGGTGGAGAGAAATGAGAGGAAAAGAGTTTTGCAAAAATAGATCGAAAAAAGGAAGAGAAAGACCGCAGATGTTCTTTACGACTGATCATTAGCATTAGCGACTGAACGCCAAGGGCTATGGGCACATTAACCTTGCTGCTGTTAATGCTGAAGCTAAGAGAACGTTCTTTGCTTTTGCTTTGCAAAGGTTTGTGCTTCACAAAAGATATGTTCTTTCTATAACTGCTTCCTATATCTTTTCTACTGTTTATAGGAGGCGTGCGCGTAACTGAGCATGAGCAGTAAATGCACACGAATCTACTTTATGGCTTCATGCATCAAAAGAATTTTTACGTCAAGTGTTATTCGTTGCGACTTTTTCGGTGTGAGATGTCTTAGACTACGGGGTGTTCAATGTTCTCGAGGTTGAGTTATGTAATTCTTTCCGTTTTGGAATTTTAACTTTACATGATATAAATCAAATTCTTTTCTCGTTTTATTAGCTATAACGTGCTTTGTTTAGATAGTATCAAGGCTATCAAGAAAATTAAATTATTTTTAGTTACTACTAACTAAATAACTAAAACTTTAATATTTTCAAAAATTTTAATTTTTGCTGTTGATAGGCTTTGGAAGTGCAAAACCTGATAGAAGTAGTGGACAAAGATATATATCAGAAATGTCTGGAAAAAATATTGTATAGTTTTTAACTGCAGTTGTAAAATTATAGTTTTAGTAGTAGTAAAATAACTATGTTGTAATATTTGAACTACTTTGCTACCATTTTTGTAATCAAGCAGCATTCGTATGTTGTAGACTACAATCGTTATCAATTTAAAAATATCTTTAATCAAAATGATATTCTTTAATTATGATAAAATTCAAAAAAATTGAGCTTTCATATCATATTAATACAATTGAGAAACATTTTATTTCATGTTAAAAATTTAATTACTGAATTCATTAATTCTGTAAAAATTGTATCTTATGTTGATCAAATATGGAGCATAAAATTTTATTTATTAATTCCTTTTAACTTTTGCTTAAAAAACAATCAAACACAAATAACATTCCATTGGTGCACATTTAATATGCAAACAAATGATTCATTTCTCAAAATAAGCTTTCCTTTCTCATATGTAATTTCACATTGTTCCCAAACTTCGGTATTTTAATTACGTCTTACTTTTTATTAGAGATTCTTCATTATCCACTGGTGATTGTTAAAAAATAAGTAGTGATGAAATAGACAGTTTATATCTTAGAAAATCAATTAGAAGTAAGTTGTTATGTATAAAAATCAATTAAAAAATACTATAACAAAAAATTTAAATTCCTTATTCTTGAAAAAATAAAAAATAGTCTGATTCTTAAATAAGAAAACTACCTACAGAACCAGATGGTATTGTAAAACCGAATTCCAATGTAGTGAAAACAGGGCAGAAGTTACAGAATATTTACAGGATATACAGAGTAAGTAAACATGCAGAAACATACAGGATTTTGAAACTGTGAGCTGAAGATAGCTGTGAAACCCAAGATAACTGCTGTAACTCGGGCCGAACTGAATTCCTAACAGAATTTTATTACAATACTCTTTATACAACTCAAGATAAGGTTAAAAGAATGTGTATTCCAAAAGAATAACTATTATTACAACAATATTTATAAGAAACAATATTTATTATGATATGATTTTCAACATGGGTGCCTCTAACACCCTTAAAGTGAAATTATTGGAATGATGCTTTTACACTTTGAATATGCTTACAAATTCCTTCAATAAACATCCATGCCTGAAGATTAATACGTATAGGGCATCTAGTGCGGAGAAATGGTAAAAATTTCTAAGTCCTACTTCATTTCTTATGATAGATGATTTAGGTAGCATTTTGAAGTTTCTATTTAGGCTTATGACTGCTTTGTTAAATTATGTACATTTTGTTGTCATTAAATATTTGAGTCTTAAATAATCTAATACCCTATCCATAGATTAGGATCTTTTTTTTACATTACTTTGTTCTTAAATAGCTGATGTACCCTGAGTAAGTTTTAACCATCTCTTTAAAATCATAAAAAATACGATTTAAGTCTTTATTTGTAGTAATTACTACTAATAAATACTAAAGTGTCAATTTTTAATACAAAAAGATAAATACATGAATCCTAATACTATCAACATCAACTAACTCTTGGAAATTAAAAAAAAAATTCAGTGATTTGAAAATCTTAATTGTATAAGCATAATGAATATTTTGTTAAGAAAATAATAATAAAAGTTTTATTGCTATTCTAGAAAAAATTGCTTTGGTAAAGTCTCGTGAGTGAAATTTAATTTAATTTAATACAACTTATTATTTAATATTCAGTGATCGGGAGAAATACATATCATTATTCTTGATTATTTGACATAATTTGTTCCAGATCACAGTAAATATATAAAAATTCCTACTAGTTAAAAAAAAAATTTTCTCCTGTAAAGCTGTAAGAAATTCAAATTTGAAAGAAATCAAAATTAGAAAAATATTAAAAAAACTTAGATTTTCCAGTGGCAATAAAATGTAACATCAGTTTATTTCTCATTATACTATATGACCTATATTCAATATTTCTTAACTATTTCATTCCCCGCTCACGAAATTATAATTTAGTATAAAACTTAGTTCTTACTTTGTTTATTGCACATTTTAATCTTTTATCTGCTTATCTATTTTCGAAAAGATAATAAAAATAATGAATAGAAATAAAATTTTACAGTTTCTAAATATCGAAATATTAGTTACACTTCTCACATTGTGTGATTAGGAAATTCAGAATAGATTATATATAAATAACATCAAAGTGATACCATTTCAAACGCTCCATTGTTTCTTAATATCCGAAAATTCATTCCAAATATCTAAAGCTTACTTAAAATACGATGCTAGTAATTAATGAAGATTTGCAAAATTTAAATATTTTCCCACATTTTAAATTTCCATAGAAGCTTCAAATTTTTTTACACTCAACTTTAAATTTTAGTTAAATCATTTTAATAACGTCTAAAATTACTTACAAAAATTTTATTCCTACGCTTGTTTTATAGATAACTATATCATGAATTTTAGTTTAATTAAAATATTCTAATAATTATATAGTTTAATAATAGAATAGCATAATTTTATTTAATTATGTAAACTACATTTAATTTAAACTTTAATTCACTATGTAATGAAGTAGTTTAATTTCTTCAAATTATATCTTTATGTATTTACTTATTATTCTTGGTGATTAAATTTGAATTAATTAAATATCGAAAATTTAAACATTTTATAAATCCAATTTGGATTCTTATAATAAAACAATTGTCCATTCTTTTAACAATTTAATATTATTTACGTATATTACTTTTTATTTATTTTAAATATTTCGATATAGTTCTTGAGATCTGAAAATTCAGTGAACTAAAACATAATTGATGATAAATGAAAATCAGAAAAGAGTTATTGATTTAATATTTTAAGACATTTCATTGTTACATTATACATTTGTAACATAAGGATTAAGTTCATTATTAATGCAAAACCATATCGACATATTATAATTTAATATTGAATAAAAATTGAAAAATAACATATATTTAGTATTGCAACTTTTTAAAAATCTTTTTTACCAAATACAATAAAATGTTTGAAAAATTTAACTTATTTTACAACTTGTACAGCTGAATACTTATAGAATGATAACAGAATATCAATCGAAAAAATATGATCGATTAAACATTTTACTTAATCAACTTAAAAGTATTATTTAGCTTAGTCACTCCTAAAATAACAATAATATTCTCATTTGAATCAAATTATTCAATAAATATAGATTACAATTTTAAGTATTTAATAAGTTAATTAAATAAATACAGTATTAAAATTTAAAATTTTAGAAGAAATAGATTTAAAAATATTATTTAACTTTGTCACTCCTAAAATAACAATTATATATTAAACTTATATGAATCCAATCATCCAATAATTACATTATATATTATGTGTGTGTAATATAAAATAACATTATATAAATTATTTAACATTGTACTCTGATGGATAAATATCCACATATTGTAATAAACAGCCTTGTGATTGACGCAACAGATGACTAAAAAAAACATATCTCCCTAATTTCTTAATCGTTAACATTGTAAGAATCGGTAACTGGACTTCATTCGCATCTAAAATGTTTAATTGAGAAGGACCGCCACCCTGCAATTTACTAGAAAAGTATTGTACTGCGAGAACTGATCAAACGGAAAAGCAGAAAGGAAGAGCCCTTCAGATTTCGGCGTGATTCCCGCTGATATATATTGAATTATATGTCTCACCGGCGGAACACGGGAATCCGATAAAGGCATAATGGAATGTCGGAATCCATAATAATGCCACTGCCGTACAATATGGTATTTCTAAGGGGCGACAGATTGGACGCGACTGTTTCTGGATAAAGAGTCAATAGGCTAAACCACCTTCTGTATTTACCAATTTTTATTAAACATTAGTGCTGATATTTTTATGTCCCGATGATTTCAATAATATTCGCCGAGTCCTTACATGAAAATTAGCATTATGTATGTAAAATAAATATAAGGATATTTTTAATTAAAGTTTTATACTGTAAATCTTTTATTTTGAAACCGTTTTATATTAAAACATGCAATTCAAAGTATAGTTGCTTAATTATACTCCCTTTAATTTTCAAGGGAATAAATAGCGCGTGAAAGAGATAAAAAGAAATTATAGATAAAACTAAAATTAATGTAATTCAGAAATAACTAACTGACATGTATATATTATTTATAAATATTTTTTTAAAAAATCTAGATTAAATTATATTAAATTTATATCGGCTAGTAACAACTAAATCATATTAGACAAAAATTATTTAATGTTCATTACTGGATATGAACTCGTGAAAAGTATTCATTAAGTTATAATGCTCAAAACTCTTTTATAATCCAAACATCTTATTCAACTTATAGTGATATAGAAAATAGTCATATACTGTTTTATATATTTCTCTCAATCAATATAAATTTCAAGTCATTAAAATAAACTACAAATTTAATGGTTTTATGTCAGAAAACAGCTGATTGGTTAATGTCGTAGCTCGCAGTTTAGCACATGTCTATTGACTCTTTCACCTGGGGCATGGATATTTCAGAATTTTAATAAACTTCACATAGTAAATCTTGATTTAGACACTTAGACTCGTCAAAGGCTGTTCTAAAGCATTTTCAACAACTGACTCATATATTTCTCCTAATTAATTTTCAGAGATAATAAGCCTTATTCTTATCCTAAGCAAGAAAAAATTCAAAAAACTCCCAAACACCAACCCTGATAAACATGCATGCAAAAATTTGAAATGCAATATATCCAGTTCCCGTTATTTAACAACAGCAGAAATTGAATCTAGGAATTAAATTGTAAATTTTGATCAAATTAGTTAAGATCAGCAATTGTCAGCAATAAAAAATGCTGGTGCTGCAGTGTATTTAAAAGATTTTAGTATAGCTGCCCTGTGGGGAAATAATGCAATAATTCCGATGGTGATCTTGCTGCTGTAGCTGATGCAATTGACAAATTAAAAAGCATCCATGATCGAAAAATTGTTTTCTTTGTTGATTCACAAGCTACTATTCTTTCGCTTACTAATCTAAATTATAATAATGATGCACTAGTCTTGCAGATTGAAGCTGCACGAGCTCATTGAAATCGAGGACCTCATTACTCTTCAATGGATCCCGAGCTATTGCGATG
This sequence comes from Latrodectus hesperus, assembly GCA_037975125.1. Classification (NCBI taxonomy): domain Eukaryota; kingdom Metazoa; phylum Arthropoda; class Arachnida; order Araneae; family Theridiidae; genus Latrodectus; species Latrodectus hesperus. Next base: position 98,870,485 of record CM075853.1, on the reverse strand, counting down.
TTTTTGGAAATGAGTAGGCAGACAGACTTGCAAAAGCTGGTTTTTTTATGATCGAACCAAATCCCCCTTTGCCTTTGCGTAACATCAAAAGTGTAATTCTCAGTAAAATAAAGGATGACAGAGTTTTTCTTTATGCTGGTGCTGCTATGGACAGGTAATGGAAAACTCTACTTGATGGAAACAATAAAATACCTGGCTCCTTACCACGAGCTGTTGGTGTTGCTTGTTTTCTGGGTGACAACTGGACTTGACTACCAGCAGAAGCATCTGCATCGAATAGGTATAATGGACTCTGATCGTTGTCCATTGTGCAATCATGATGATATGAATGCTGATCACCTCAATAATTTCCCTGAAGTTTTAAAGTTTATGACTGACAACTCTTTTGAGGCTACTAAAGAACTTTATTCTTGTTCATCTTTTTATTGGGTTGCTCGTCAATTAATGGCAGAGATGCGGAGGACAGGCATTGGATGATATATATGTATATATATATATATATATATATATATATATATATATATATATATATATATATATATATATATATATATATATATATATATATATATATATATATATATATATATATATATATATATATATATATATATATATATATATATATATATATATATATATATATATATATATATATATATATATATATATATATGTATGTATGTATATATGTATATATATATGTTTATAATTACTTATTATTTTACTTAAAAGTATTTAAATTGTGGCAGGTAATTTGATTAAATTTAGGATATTATCTATAAGATTTGTTATAGTTGCTTTTTTTCGGTCACTCTGTATATCGAAAATGAACAAAACTAATCCAATCTAATAATCATTTTTAAAACTTTTAAAATAAAAACTCCAACAATACAATGATAAGGAACACTCATGATTGATTTCAGTAACATAATTTTCTAATTATCACACATAATTTGGAATTATTCTTTTGTGATAACTAGCATTCTTCTAAATTATATCCATCATCAGCTGCAGAGGAAGTAAAAAGAAAATACAATGATAATAAAAGAGTGGTTATTAAATTATACACTTTTTACTCACCTTTTTATACATGTTATATATTTGAGGGTTTTCTACTTCACAATATTTATTTACTTTTCACTTTCTCTGTTTTTCGAGAGGGAAAACATTTCAAAAAACCAATATTTTTGAGAACTCTTTGCTCAAACACTCAACACAAGTGGAAGCACTTTTTTTTATTTTATCGTGCCTATATTTTTATCGCGCTTTCTATTCGCTTGCATTTTCTCTCATCGACATAGTGTATGAAATAGTTCTCTCTTTTTTTTCTCCAGTACATCGTAAAAAAGAGCATGAATAACTTTCCGGAATAACTCGACGCTCTACTAACAAGCAGGTCGTCTTCCTGTATGTGCGTATATACAAGGGAGAAAAATAACAGTGCTGCCAAAAAAGAGTGTCTATATACTTAAATTTTAAATCCCCACAATAGAGAACGTGTACATTTCTGAGTTGCTGTGAAAAAAGGTAAATAAAAACAGTTACCGATAAGTAATGGACAAACGCTGAAAGCACGCGTGGTAAGTTCGTGCTAGAAAATTCTAACCCCATAAGCACGAACTAGCTCTTCAAATAAATGGTAATCACAGTTCACCTCCTTAGTATTTCTTTTTTTCCTTTTGGACTATTCTTTTTACCATCTATTCAATTCTTCATAAATTATTTTTTTTACTTTATTCCACCTATAAAAGTTTTTCAAAGTAGTATTTCTCTTATTCATATTTCAATAATTTTCTCAGTACTTTTTCTAAATACAGATAATTCACAGTTTTAACACATTATAAATGCTGAAATAGGGATTAAATAATAGATTCAAATTGAAAAATTTAACCAACTTTTTAATTTGCTAAGGAATAATTTAGAGAATTAAGTATATCTTCAATCTAAATAATTGGAAGCTCCATAAAGTGAATGATATATTTGTGGTAGAAAAGTGATAAATATTTGGTGATTGAGTAAGAAGTAAAGAAAGCAAGTGAGTATTAGTTGATCAGTAAACAAAAAAGTAATTAATGGAGATAAATAGTAATATTCATTTAATAAAATACTACCAAAATTGTTTTCTTAAAATTCAAAAACAACCTGACTTCTAATATCACACTAAATATTGTCATAATTTTCCAAGCATTTTGTATGATAATATTTATTGAAATGATAATGTCACATTATGTGGAAGAAAACTAATAAAGTCCGTTTTTTTTTCTTGATCTTGAATTGAAATTGAGTTTTCAATTCAACATTTTGTAGGTTTGATTCCCATCCCAGACATTCATTGTCGATAATGATTATGAAGTTCTTTTAAAAAATAATTTCAAGAGAAATTGACTCGAGAGAATATTAAAAAATAAACCATGTTATAATAAAGCAAACTCTTTCCTCTTATTTATATTTAATAGAATAATTTACTCCATTGTTTAGAAATTCTATAGTTAATTCTAAAACCATTAGTTAAAATTACTTTTCCTTTAAATAGATAAAATGCATGTATACATATTTATAAATAAATGTGTTAAGAATATATTAATATACCTGAAAATTATAATTAGTGATGTGAGTTTGTTTTGAACTTCTACAAGAAGCTTTATTCTAACTTTACATTATGGCTATAAAAATAACTTTAGATTATGGCATTAAAATAAAAATAATAATAGATATCTTTGTACAAAAATAGCTATACGTCTTATTAATTTATGAAAAAATAAGATTATCTTCTTAATTAGATTAGAAAATCAAGGCACCTTTATTAAAAGTATTTTGTACCAAGCAAAATTTGTTACTTAAATACTTAATTGATTTCTAATTTTGAATTTATTTTTAAAAGATAAGGAAAATATTAGCAAGTATAAAGTGTTTCTGAGCATTCATAATTTTTTACAACTCCCATAAACTTTTTATATACAATTTTATAGTTTTTTCATAATTAAAATTAATTGTTGAAACGTAATTTGTAATATAGTAATTACCGATGTAAAATTACTAATGATCGTAAAGTGATTTTGAAGCTATTTTTAAAAAATATTTTAGGAATTTATAGATGTTAATAAAAACATAATTTATCACATACTGACCGAATGTTTATCAAAAGTATGTGATAAGTTTATTGTATGAATTTTTCTAGTTTTTGAAACAAACATCATGCACCACTATCTTGATTTATACCCGTGTTTCTATTTCTTTCGCCAAAATTGAGAATATCCCATGAAACTTATTCCCTTGTGACTATTTCTCACTGCCCAAGTTAAAATTTCACTTAAATAGAAACTCTTTCACAGCATTTTAAATGACTATGACCGACTATTTGATGGGAATTCTGGAGATTTCTTGAAGTGTTTTTATGACCATAACATCCATTTTAAAAATGTTTCAAAGTTAGAACTTCAGTGTAAAGGAAGGAAAAATTTCGTAGTTTTGAATATAATTGCTTAAAATCATTCTAAAAATTGTGTGATATATTATATACTCGATTATTGTAAATTTCTTTTTTTCTTAAAAATGTCTTGTTTTTTATATTTCAGAACACAATAGACAATTCTCTACAACTTAAGTTAATTATTCAGAATACAAAGATGATAGTGTGACACAAAACACCCCTAGTCTTACCTATTTTTGCATTTTTATAAAATAATTTTATGCAATAAATTAATTTGACAAAACATTATTCTGAATCAACTTTTAGTCAATATAAAGACTTTTTACTTAATTTACTTAAGATAAATTCTTCAAAGTTTAAACAATATAAGTTTAAAAACAAAAACTTACAATTTTGACAACAAAAATGTGAAGAACAGTTTTCTATGAATTTTTTCACACATTTTGCTTGTTTAAAATATTAGTGGTAACTGAAAAGAAGGAATTTAAAAATGATAATTTGAATACAAAACGAAAGTTTTGTGTGGTAGGTTTATATCGGTGTTTATCTGATAACATTCAGTTATTTCATATAAACAAAGCACATATGTATGATAATTCTCGTCCACAATGATAGTAACAATAAGTACTCTCAGCATAAACATTCACAAAAATGAGCAATTATTTATATTAATTATAAAAATAATTTATTATTTTAATGGTTTCTGACTATATTTAATTACTTGGAGAACAAACATTATTCTTGATAAAAGATATTCTTGTAATTTGGGATTATAAATAACAATGTACGTCATAGTCGGGTAGTTACTGTTTAAACCTGAAGTATTAATAGTAGTGATATCAAATAATGAAATATGATGATCTGAAATATAGTTAATTATATAAATTTTAATTTTGAATTTAAGATATGTTTATATGGTTGTATTTGCATCATGCAAAATTTAATTTATTTATGTTATGAGGAATGCAATATGCTTTCAAGAATCAAAACATATTAAAAAAACAAATGGAAAATATAGTGAAATATATTTCTAACATTATTTTCAAATATTAATGCAAATTTTAGAGTCTTTACAATATTTTCTTGAGATTATTAGCTAGTTCTTATTTTACATTTTTTAAATTATTTTATATTTTTAATTACTTTAACTTTTTATATATATAAATGGTAACCTTCTTAAATAAAGTATTTTTATAGTAAATTCTTTTGAAAAATGGTTTCCTATTTAGTAGTAAAGATTATTATACTTTTACGATGCGAAAAAGTCTTTTTGCTTTAAGTTTTATTTATTACTATATTTAAATAATTATATATTTATATAATAATGCTTGAAATGCCATTTATATAAATATTAATTTATTATAATTCATTAAATTTGACTGGATTTTTTCTGAATATTCAGATAATGCAAATATTTCGGTGAAGAAACATGTATAAATATTTCATTAATTACCTAGAAAAACAACGCAGTTTTTTATTCTTGTTTTTTTTTAACTAAAGACTCAAAGAAACTAACGAAATTAATAAAAATTAGGGTTATGTTTAACAGTGAAAAGATTGCGTTGCTTTCTACCCTTATTGCATCAGGGAAACTAGTATGAAAAAATCCCTATGGTAGGGAAAATATTTGGTAACCAAGGTGATTATCCTCTTTAAACGCTTATCGTCAGTCGAACTAAAACACGGAAGCTTGCACCATATTGCGTCATCGTTTTATATTTATATCTGAATGAAAGCCGAGGATGTTTATTGATAGAATATTGTTGCTATATTTTTATATTGCTCATATCAACAGTGTTTAATGACCATTTATTTGTTTTGTAGTTGAATATATATAAATTTAAGGAACTACGGAAGGAATTGAAGAAAATTAAAGGAATATAGAAATTTAAGGAACTTATTTGACTGCGTAAAGGTAAATACAATATTCTCATCCTTATTTATTCTGCTAATTTTTATTAAGTCATAAATATAATCTAATTTTGTACGATAATGGATAAAAAAATTTTGTTTCTTCGTAAAGGATTTTAAACTACTACAACTTAAAATTACTTTATAGTATTAAGGAAATTTAGAAAGGGGATTGTATTAAGTGCGCAATTTGGTTTTAAGTTTACTGTTATAGTTTAATATTATATATTTTTAATATGTTATGACTATTTTATAGAAGTTTTAATAATAATTGCAGTTATTTTAAATTTAGATAGAATTTTTTTAGTTATGTTTCATTTCATGTTACTTATTTTAAGTCTCTGAACAGACCACTTCAGTATTTTTAGTCTAACTCGGTTACATAGGTGGTACCTTCTCTAATATTTCATGCATCATTAACTGAATGATATTCGACCTTTGCAAGTTAACATGTCCCAACTCAACATGATAGTCTTTCGATCTGACAGAATCGAATCGATAACATTCTGGTTGAAAGAAACCAATTAACTCATTTGTATAAGCCGAAGCTGCCAACCGGCATTTTTCTTGTATATTGAATGAAATTAATCATAGATCTGACAGGATAAAATAACTCACTTATAAATTTCTAGTATAACCACATATGTAAACAATACTGAAAAAATATCGGAATCAAAAACTTTAAAATTTCTCTAATATATACAATTCGAGAAATGATAAACTAATTAAAATTTATTTTTATACATTTATATGCATTTTTAATTTTTTTTAATTGAAAAGTTTGCTTAGATATCCTGCTAAGTTTCTTCGAAATTACAATTTTGTTTAAAAAAGTATGCATACTAATTAAACTAAGAAATTTAACATCTTATATATTAATTACTGTAATGTCCTTCAAATTTATTTGGATAAAATTTTATGGGATCTCAATTTTTGTGGAATTCTTAAATTTATAATATCGTGGCACTTTTATCTCTGTTCATTTTATATTTTATACAATATACACAAAGACTCACTGTAAACATTACAAAATGAATCTAGTATTTTATGTAATGAGAATTTTGTATTTTATACAACACATTATCGAAAGTAAGGAATGAGCTTTAATTTCACTGCAATCTTTCTATTCTTGATTAATTATAAGAAAAGAACGATTAACCACGTTCTTATCGTAAAAAGAAACAGGAAGTATTGTTAGATCGTTATCTAAATTGATTGTAGATGATTTGAATGCAATACCAAGTTAGGCATACATAATTTTAAATTAAAGCGCAATATCACCTTAATTTTCTCACCCTGAAAATTCCGTGTTGTATGTCACAGTCAAGAAGTATGTTTTTAAGTACCAGGTGACCATTTTAAGAAATTCAATGCTTAGGATGAAATGAAAACTACAAGGCTGTTTAATGATTATAGAATTCACTTTATAAAATTTTATTCCTGAACGAGCAAAAATCTAATAATTTTAAATCAATATTTCTTTTAATTAAAAAGCTTAAAAATGTACTTGCACACACTAATTTTTGCTAATCACAAATAATTGTTAATTTTGTAAGAAAATGCAATATGAGGGAAATTAAATCTTAAAATCTAGTAGTAATTATAAAATATAGTTTTTACAAAATAAAGCGATTTATACACTTTTTACAAGCATTTAAATTTATGGATAATAATTGATAATTAATATTTAAATTTAATAATTTAAACATTAAATCACCACATTTTGAGGATATCTGCATTCGACAACATTAGACATGTTACTCAAAAGCCTTATATCTAGAGGGCGATCTGTCAGCATAGATACACACGAACTGAAATGCTAGATCATGTTAACAGAGATAAGCATTGTTTACTCTATACAATAAATAAATATTGGACTTTCCGTCGCTTACGGGATATAGAATTCCAGTTCTACTAAACGGGAACTATTTTAATTATCTTAACTATTAATAAAATTTTATTGTCTATTTAACTGAGAAATATTCATGTGAATCGTATTTATATGTTGAACTATGGAAAACTTTCACATGAATGTTTTACTGATAAAATTTGATTGAAAAATTTAAGAACGATTTGCAAAACTACTATTGTGTTATGTTTGTTTCCCTAGAGTTTTCAGATTTTTTTAATATAGTTATACCGAAATGAACATAATGCAAACTATAAAATAAATTAGTATGTAACAGAAAAAATATATATTTTTTCAATAAAGATAATTTTTCCAGAACCAATGTTGTGAACAAAAAATAACTTAACGCGTTTTCATCTTACTGATTCAAAAAGTACCAAATACTAATGCAAGTAAGAACGATCTATTTTGGACTTTCAAAATTTAACTATCAATGTACTCGTTAAATTAAAATTAAAAATGTTTTAATCAAATATTTTAATTTTTAAAGATACATTAGATTGGCATTATGAATTACATTTCGTAAGATGAATTTTTTTTCCAATATCTATAAAAACATCTTAGATTTACTTAAGCCAATATAATTGAGTAACAAAAAATCATTTAAAATTGCATAGCAATTCTTCAAAGTATATATATCAGTTGTATAAAAATAACTGCTAAAATGAACAAAATTTTTATTTACTACATTAGGAACCAAACATTCAAATAATTTTATTGCATGATGCAATAATATTTTTATTCACTTTATTATTTTTAACTAAACAAGTTACAATAATTCAACATGAACTGATTTTTCTTGTAAAATTGTTGTAATACTGTTAAACGTTTAGTGACAGAAAAGTTTTCAACAGTGCATCATACATTATTTTACTTCATAACTTATGTAGATAAAATATTTTTCCAAGTGTATTTTGATTGAGAAATATATTTGATATTATACTGATAAAATATATTTTCCTAATAAATTAAAAACGAATTCCATATCACATTTTTTTGACAATAATTACATTAGGGATTCCAATCATTTTCGAAAAATTGTTAGTATTCCAAATAATAACGACAATTTTTCAAAGATATCAAAGTGTAAATTTATATTCAGCATTTTTAAAAATTATTTTAGGATATTTTTAAATAATATTATTTTAGTAGATTTTTCAAATTAATAGTTATAACGAAGAATTTATTAAAATAATTTTAGCATATTTTTCTTATAAATTCATTTGAGATACCGACAGCATTATAAGCAAAAAAATCTAGTAATATTATTTTAGCGTTTAATGCTAAAATTTAAATTTCCAAAAATATTCAGGTATACCGTGAAATTAATAATATCTAACTCTACATTGGAAAAGCATAATTAATAAGATATGAGGATGAAAAAACAAGGCAAGGCATAGCTTTGATTCGACTATAAATATATACATATACATACATATATATATATATATATATATATATATATATATATATATATATATATATATATATATATATATATATATATATATATATATATATATATATATATATATATATATATATATATATATATATATATATATATATATATATATATATATATATATATATATGTATATATATATATATATATATATATATATATATATATATATATATATATATGTATATTATATAATTATTATTATTGTTTCCTTTCAAAGTAATTAAATAGCTTTTATTATATGAAAATTATTAATGTATCTTTCATGATATTGATAACATGTCAAGATTAAAAAAGCAATAGATATGTATGTTTTATGAAATCCAACATTTTTGAAATAATGGTGAAATATTAGTTCAAGTGTTATATACTATTTTTTTATGTTACAAAAGATACGGTTATGAAGTTTGAATTATTTACAATATATTTCGGTTATTAATGAAAATATTTTTTAGGGATTTTATTCAGTATTCGGTTTTACCAACAAGCTCATATCTCATTGCAAATATTTTTTTAAAAAAATGTCGTGTAATTATGAATATAATATTCCAGTTCATAAGTTGACTGGCAATTTCAATGTATTTTAAATTTTTAAAAGGCATTTTCAAGTTGACTTTTTTTTCTGCATCAGTTAACATATTCTTTGTTGATGGATTCCAGGAAGAAGTGGCCGAATCATGAGCAAGAAACCACGTCATCAAATAATTGATGGTATTCGTGTGCCACCAACTTATATTTCTGAACTTTTTCAATCAGCATTGACATACTCACCTAAGAAAGATGACGTGGTTGTGGTAAGCTATCCTACCTGTGGAGCCACGTGGGTTTCTCAGATTGTCCTTCTCATCCTAAGGGAAGGTCGACCCTGTGAAACCGCTGAAGAATTCTTCTCCAGAATACCAATCTTAGAAATGGTTGGATCTGAGAAACTCAAATGTGCCATGAAGCCAGGCTGCATTAGAACTTACCTTCCATTCAACCGGATGAACTTTTCTCGTAAAACTAGATACATTTACGTGTCCAAACATCTGAATGATTGCGCAGTGTCACTTTACCATCACATCAAATACTTCCCAACATATTTCTTTACTGATGGAACATTTGATGAATTTCTTGAAGTTTTTCTTAACGGTGGTGTCATTTACAATGATTATTATGAACATTGTAAACATGGACATACATATGGATACAATTCCAATGTTTTGAATGTCAAATATGATTCTATTAAAAACGATAGAACAAATGTTATTCTTACTATTGCCCGGTTTTTAGGTGAAAAATTTTATAGGAGGCTACTGATTCCTAGAAACAAGATTCTAAAGGATATTTTATACTTCAGTAGTGATGAGTATATGTCTTCAACTATTAATGAGTATTGGAGAGAACTTTTCCTCGAGAAACCTCTTCCCAATGACTTTCAGTTAAGTTATCCTATATTCAAAAAGTATGCTGATATTTTAACGGAAGCTGAAAGTTGTGGCCATCAACTTAGCGCAGAGTGTCCCGATGATGGATATCAATCAATGAAGCTAACGCGAAAACAATTCAAAAAACTAAAAGGATACTGTTGGGAAAAAGACGATTATGATGAGTTTTCATTGTTTTACAATTGGGTTCCAGAATATGGTTACAGTAAACAGCAATAATTTAGAAATTAAATTTTCCTAAAGTACTTCAAAGTAATAAAAATCAAAATTATGTATTGATTATAAAATTTATGTTATAAACAATGATCATAAAAAGTGAAGCTCAATAATTTCATTAATTGAGCCCATGTTGTTGATAAGAAAAAAAAACTGTTTTCCATTAAAAATATAATATGATTCTACTACTTATCAAGTTTATTACATTTTATAATAAATTATGCTTTAGAATAAATATGCATCATGTAAAGATATATTTAACTTTGATTATTTCTAATTTTATTTTTGATTTAAATGTATTTATTATTTTTATACTTAAAAACGTTGAATGTATTATTCAAAAGATTTTCACATAACCTTCACCAACTTTCTAAGTATATAATTGATATAATAAAATACTTGTATAGAGGATGAAATGTTATAAGCTTTTGGGAAATTTGAAATGAATTTTTTTGTACAAGAAAAACATGGTGGTATGAAATAATATGATTAAAATATCGAAATCTTTCCAGTTTTGAACAATAGAAAATGGAATATTTGTAGACATAAAAAATTTTAAAAACTGTTCATGTTTTAAATAAAATAATAATAAAATATTATTAAATCAAACAGTATAATAATATATTTTACAAGTTTCTTCCACGTTCTCGATTTTTATATTAAAAAATGTTAAGCAAATTTATCATTTAAGACCCTAAAAAATAGATTAAAAAAATCTTTAACAAAGTAACTTAACTTTAATTTACTAGTTTTATTTTAAATATTCAGTTTTTATATGCATTTTTAAACGAAAATACCGATTCCACACCAAAGATAATTGTAACTATGACCATTATAAGAATGAGGCCATTGATAACAAGAAGCTGTCGATTATAAGAAAATTTCTCATAAAAAGATAATTTTACGAAGCATGAATATGAATAAATTTTAGTATTTAATGAATGAATAACGAAAGATGCACACATCCGAATTACGCATGTACTAGGTGTACATTAAAATCAAATTGTTATTATGTTGAGCTGTTTTCCTCAATATAACGACTACACTTCTTATTACATTTTGACTTCACGATTTCTTATGGATACATGTAATGATGTTTTTTTGTAAGATTTACGTGCATATTAAACTAATAAACATGACAAGAGCTGTAGATTTTAAATATTGGTCATTCTAATGGATTAAAAGAAATTGGATAAAAAACAGAATAATGGCTTAGCAAATGGATCTAGGAGATTACAGCAAGTAAATGTCATAAGCGACAGATATCAGTTTTCGGGCAACAGAGATCAAACTTGTGTCACGACAAAAGAAGGAAAACATTTTAGCAAATCTTGACAAAACAGTTATTCTAAAACCGGATTCACTGCTACTAACTGTTCAACATGAACCCTTGGAGACAAATAAGAGGTCACATTTAAACTCACATTGATTATTATGCTTCTTCTTTCCATGTTAATACATTACCAAGTTTGACTAAACGGTGGTGAAACAGTGGGCTCAATTAGCTTAGAATTGTACTGACATCAAGAATATACTCTAATGTGACGAGAAAATTTCCAATTGCATCTTGACTGTAATCTCAGAAACTAATTTGGAGATATCAAGAGCAATGTTTTGACTTCACCCTTATTATCTCATACAACATATAATGACATAAGGCCGTTATTATTTGTGATACCACCATCTTTAACTGTCGGGTCCTTTTGATTGTCCTTTTTGACACATTTATAGTGAAGTACATAGACGATGCTCTATGATGATTATGTTACTATCAATTTTGTGCAACAGTTCGAATATACTTTTAGCAAGATAATGATTGGTAGCATGCTACAGTGTCACTGGAAAAATTTCAAAGTTTATTCACAATTTCCTTCATTTAAAGATAGAAGCTTCTCCCAGAATTTTAAAACAATTTAGTGTGATATTTTTAAACAATTGACTGGAAAATAATTCTGTATAATTTCTGATAAACTTAGCAAAACAAACATTCCTTTAATAGTTTATATTCAGTCTAGAGCTTGATCAACAATCTAGAGGTAACTAGTAAAAATCGTTTCCAGCTGTACCAGTCAAATTTTGAAATAAATAATTCAGTTACTCTAAAATTTTAATAATTTTTTTCTTATTCATGTTTTTCCTCCAAAAAAATGTAACTTAATAATTTTCATTTCAATTTAAACATTTTTTATTTTGGCTATAACTTTTTGTTATAAAATTTATTTGTTTCGGTTTTCTGTTATTTAAATAAATATTATTTAATAATATTTTTTATTTGTTTCATTTCCTTTAATATTTTGAATATTTGTTCAGAATTCATTTAATTCGGATATATACGAATAAAAATTTTAATATTTTTGGCAAACATGCAATAAGAATACAAAACTTCAGTTTTTAAATTTATTAAATCAAAAAATTGATAGTATTTTACCACATTATATTCATATAATCAATATTAATATTTTTAAAAATTACCCTTTTAAAAGAAAATATGATTGATAGATGCAAAAAGATCGCATGTTTTGAATTATCACCTCAGAATTTTCCTTGCAAATTCACAGTCATAAACTGACATAACGTAATTGTTTAAACATTTTTCTTATAAAAGATTATATTAATTTTACTTATGTTTGGAGAGGAATATTGTAACACATAATGTTTAGACGAAGAGCTATTTTTTGTGTTTAAAGAACAAGAGCACTAAAATAATTATGGAAAATGAAAACATTATATTAAATAAATTGGTAATTAGTAACAGCTGAAATGAAAAATACATAAATACATAGAAATAATCACAAATGGTTTTAATCATGACTATTTTATATTTTATGAAACTTTTACTAATCTTAGAAAACTATTTTTAAGCCGCATTCAATTTAAAAGCTATATCTTGTTAAGCGCTGTTCTAATATAGAAGTTTTAATTTTCTTAAAATATATAGTGAAGTATGACTGCTTGAGAATGTGTATATTCTACTAACTAATAAAATTATTTGAAAAACATTTTAAGAAAATATTTTTATAGCTATGAATACCATTTTTAGAACCCAATTTTGCCATTATTGAATTGCTTAAAATTTATTCATTGCAATTTATTTGTCCTAAATCTTTCTTAAAATCACATTTTTTACTTTATAAAGTTTAATTAAATGTTTACCTTAAATATTGCACAAAAAAATCTGCACATCTACTACATTGAAAAACATTATATAATTATATAACATTCAATATTTTTCTTAGAAATAATTTTAAGTTTTGTTAACGATTTTTCAATGTTATATTTGTTAATTATTATGCCTAACTAACATTGTTACATTATTTAAGAGTAATAAAATAAATAAAATTATTTTGCAATGATTCACTAATAATTTTGTAATTTTAAGTTACAATGTCTACAAGTTCTAAAGAATTCCAAATATTATCTTAAAATTAATTTTACTTATAAATTAATTTTTCTAATAATTGATTTAACTATTACGATAAAATTCTAAAAACCTTAACTTTAACCAATAAAATAAAATTCTTTCCTTTAACAAAAATATTAAATTCTTAAAATGCTATTTTTAATGAGTTTAAGAGACATACAGTAATTAAAGTGATTAATTAATGCCCTTCTTTAAAGACCCGCATGGTTTAAAATTTATTTTGTAGTAATAAAATAAATAGCAGTTCTTCAATTAAAAAATATTTATATTATTACAAACATATTTCATAACAAATTTTTTTAAAAAAATATTTTGCTCTAAAAATTAATTTATTTATAGTAATGTAATTCAATTAGATATGAATACAAGTATTCAGTTTCAAAGAGAATTTAAGCTGTAAAATTTTACGCGTGTAATAGATAAGTTAAAATGATTATACAAACGTTCTAAATAAAGATTTTTATTAATATCAATGAATTTCATATTACTAACATTTTATTAAATCCTTTTGCCTCACGGTTAACACATCTACTAATGCAAATATATTTCAACACAATAAAAAATCATAGAAAACAACATATGAATTTTATATTTTTTTCCAATGGCAGGGTAAATTCAAGGAATAATACAAATCAAACACATAAAAAACACAAAATAGACATGAGACGAAGACAGGACAGGTGAACACAGTACATAAACGTAAACGAGATGACCGGAGTCATTGCCCCATATGAATTTTTCATACATTGTTAAATTCATTTTATAGTAGAAGTCTTAAAACTTCATTTAATAATTTTAAAAATATGATTAATTTATTAATATTTTTGCTTTATTTGTGTGAATATTTCTTGGTTTTGATGTATTTTAGATTAATTTACTAGCTTACTAGAAAGTTACGATAAGAAATTCACTTAATATAAATGTTTATTTCAAATTAAAATATTTTAAATTTCCTCAAATATTTATTCAATGATTTAAATATTTTTTCATATTTATATGTTCTTTATCTTTTTTATTTTTATTGTGTGCACTTAATTAAGATTAAAACAATCTGTGAATCAAATACAAGCATTAATGTATATCAATTATAAAAAAATTCATTTTAAATTGGTGATAGGATTTATCAATCTTGGACATTATACTGCAGCATTATCCAGTCATACAATTTAATTATTTACATAGAAAAACTCTAAATTATTAACCTTACATTATTCATATACTAAGATATATTGTGGTACTCATTTTTTAAAATATATGCTACCAATATGCATTTTTAGCATGTATAATTATAATCAACAAAGAAATCTTATACTAAAGTTTTCTCTGCATAATAGTGTGTATAACGCTTTTCAGCCAGTACTGTCGGTTATAATTTTGAAGTAATATAACATTGATGCTCTACTGCTAGCTTAATGATTGCAGAAGTATCTTAAAAATAGTCACTTAATATTTAATTATTAAAAATATTCTTCTTGGAAAGTTTGTTAAAATCATTTTTAACACTAAATTCATAAGAATGTAGTTTAATAAAAAATTTACAGGAAGGTTTTATAGCTGAATTCCTTGTTTGATTACCATTTTAGTGAGAACAAAATTTTAAAATATTCTGAAGTTATTAAAATTATAACTTTAGCAAATATCGATAACCATAAAATGTTTTGCAATATTTATTTTTGTCATTACTATATCACATTAAGTTCTGTTACAATATACATGCTATTAATGTTAACTAAAATTTCAATTTATTCTCTTCTTGTGCTTATAGAATTGCCAAATTACTTACAATCACTATTCTTAATTATATATAATTTTAGGTGTAATATGAATGATAGAAACAAGAGTCCACTGTATAAGACAATTACTCGGTTTCCGGTTCCTTTGCCTTTTACAAGTGAAAACTTCCAATCGCCTATTGAATTTTCTCCAGAAAAACGTGACGTTATCATCACAAGTTATCCAGAATGCGGTGCCAATTGGGTGTCACACATAGTCCATCTTATTTTAAGGAAAGGCCAACCATGCACAAGTGCTGACGAATATTTCCACAGCATCCCATTCTTAGAAATGGTAGAACCTGAAATTCTAAAATACGCTGCTAAGCCTCGATGCATCAAAAGTCATCTTCCACTAGATCGGATAAAGCAAGTTTACGAAGCAAAATACATTTATGTTTTCAGACATCCTCGAGATCTTGTCGTTCCCCTTTATAACCTTACTAAAACCTTGCCCATTTACCTCTACTCTGATAGATCTTTTGACAAATTTCTTGATCTTTTCTGTAAAGATGAACTTCCTTACGGTGATTATTACGATCACGTATCGACGGGCTATTCAGGTAGACTCAGACGTAATGTATTGCTCATCACATACGATGAAATAAGGAACGATTTGAGATCAGCCATTCTGAAGATAGCTGATTTTATCAAAGAGTTTTATTATGTGAAATATTTAACAACGATTGGAGGTAAGGAACTGAAAGATATGCTTTATTGTTGTAGCCTGGAATATTTGAAAATCATGGAAGCTGAATATTATTCTGCTGATGAGAATTATGAAGAGATAATGCTTTCAGAAGAACATACAAAAATGTTAGATGATTATATCAATAAGAAGACGTATGGTGATTACTTTTCTTTATTTCATGATTGGAAACCATCTTAGCTAACGCGAATTTTATTTTGGGTAGTTAAAGAAAGGAGAAATGAATGTGATTATGTATTGAATAAATATCTTTAGGTGCTTTATAAATGAAAATATCTATTTTATATTGTTTGTATTCATTTTTCGTTTATTAAAAACAGTCATTTTTCAGTTTGCTTAAAGTTTTGCTATAAAAACTGTTACGAAAATCAATTTGAAATTTTTTTTTAGATTTAAGGGAAAAATCATCAAAAAACAAACGAAACCAATTATTTTATTTGGATTTTTAAACTTTTGCTAATAGTAAATTATGTAAGATATATTAATAACATAATCGTCTCTATCCAACAGAGTGATGCTCTATAAAAAACATATTTTTTATAAAAATATCATTGAAATTTAATAAAAAATAACGGGAAAATATAAATTCCTTGTTGTTGAGTTCTATGCTATTGAATAAAATGTTTTAACTTTATATTTGGTGCATCTAGGAATGAATCATTCTTCAACGATCAAATACGGAAAACTCAGCCGCATAAAATTACTTTAAATACAGTGGATGTCCTATTATAGCAAAATTTTTTATGCTAAACAAAAAAAATATTTGCCTAATCTTTATAAAAAAAACGTGTTTATCATTTGAACTCAATGAAAAATTAAAATTAATATCTTAATCTTTTGATTACATTGCATATTTCACACCAAAATCACAAGAGAAGTACTTTGCGGCAGGTATACAAATAATCTAAAACATGGAATGATTGTAAATATTTCCAATAAAAAATATCAGATTCAGTAACGTTAGATTTCAATAAAAAGCTTATATAATCAAAATCCATATTTTATTTATTGTGGATGATCCTTTATCTAATATTATCTAAAAATAATCAATTTTTTGTCTATAGTACCCTTTCAAGCAAACGAAAAAGCTTTTGTTTAATTTTTTTCAGTATTTAGATATTAAATATTTCGATGAAACTATTTTTGCAAATCAGAAGATGAGTTAAATTTACATAATTTTACACAAAATATAAATATTATTATTTTAATTTCCTCTTTGCACTACAGAGATCAAAATAAGTAAATAAGGAGATTTTATTGCATCTGTTTTAAGCGCAAATGTTAGCTTTTATTCATTTTAATTTATTTTTTAACGCAACCACTCTGAAATTCCTGATTAATTTTATTCATAAAAATTTCACTGAATGTTTATAGTTTAAGTTTTTATAATTTACATAAATGTAATATTTATGTTATAATTTTCATTTTTTCAGCATTTTATATTAATATGAGACAACACTTTACGCATTAAACATTTTTTAGAACAAAATTTCAGAACAGATTTCAATAAGAAAACATGAGATATTTTGCATACTTACGTTTCCTGCCTAATATAAGAAACTACATATATTTTATAAATATTTATTTATTATATTGTATAGCATGAGGATTACATGTACTTTATATAATTTACATTCAATTATAAAATTACTCATTTTAAAAACCTTCATTTTTCAGACTAATTGTCTTGGAGAGAAAAATTTTCAGTTACCTCATTTTAATATTGACACGTGCAAGTTTTTAATAAAGAGCTTATACCACATCTTCCAAAACACTTTTATCACTCCTTTTATACTCCTTTTACAATGTACTACTATCTTTTTCAATATTCTTTTGTTTGATTTTCATAAAAGAATATAATTTCATACTAATAAATTAAAAACATACTTAGCTTCAAATGAGAAATATTATGTGAAAGAGAATAATGTATGGGAAATAATATTAGTATATAAAATATATATCTATATATAAAAATTATAAAAGGATGAATAGTTAGATTTTTGTTTCAATTAATTTTATCAGTTATATAGAATTGTCACTATAGCAAATATTTAACACAGTTTAAATATTACAAACATATTTATTAATGCTAAGAAAATCTGTCATTTAATTTTTTTTCACTTTAAGATTATTTTGTCTGATTTTTCACAATTTAATGAAAACTTTTATTAATTAGAAATAATTTAATAAAGAATACAACTTGTTTCCATTGTATAAAAAAATAATTTATGAAATTATTCCACTTTTAATATGATTTTCATTGCATTTCTTGTTCGTATTATTTTCATCTTTAAATATTTTTAATGATCTTTACTTATTAAAAGCTTCTTAAAAATGGATCAATGAAATCCGTTGATCCTATTATTTATGCTTTACTTTCGTATTACTTTTCTGCGATATAAATGTGCTAAATCTTAATAAAAGTCTCTAATTCTTTTCTGCACAAATAAATTATCGTTACTCTTAATTTTGTGTATTATAATCCATTTTGATTAACAGTTTTAACAAATCAAATCTGATTATACAATTTAGGCATATAAATGATGCAATCGATATTTATACATTTAATGTGCAAAACGTTTTTAATAAGATGGGTGAAATTTCAAAAATTTGCAGTTATTATTAAAAATCAAAAACTTATCCATTTAGAAAGGTATGAACATTAAAACATTGTTACTGAATTCAAAAAATAAAATGTTTCTGACGTTATGACTGGGGCTTATTTCTAATATAAAAGTACAAATATCCCGTAAAAAAATTTAATAAGTTAATTTGAAGCAAGACACTGTGCATTTCAAAATGGATCGTAAAATTAAGAGTTCATTAAGTCTTTTGAGCTGTCAATAAAAATTGGCAATAAATTTCACTGCAATACATAAATGAACAAAAACAATATCTGAAAGAACCCTTCATATCAATGTATGTCATTATCATTAGACAACATAATTACAATCAGATAGCATCATCTAATTCAAATATACATGCTATTCTACACGTGTGAAGAAAACGGTTATTTTGATAATTTACCTCAACATAGCTTTTTCACTCTTCGTTAAATCTTTTCTATGTGTCGCATGAGCAGAAACAGTATCTATTCAAATCTGCGTTCATTCACTTTTAATATCGCTTGGGGAACAATCGAGCTACTTATAATTGTTGCAAAACATTTTGATATCCATCATATAAATTGGCTTCTGGGTGGGCTTTTCATTGATAGAGGCTGAATTCATGAGTCAGAAAAGAGAAAGCTGTTAAAATTCTAAACACTCACCCCAATAGAATTACTTGGAAAAATTGAAGTAAAGCAACTATTTCTTGTTGTATTTATGTAATTAAACCTGAAACCTCTCCTACTGCAGTTTGCTATTGATGTACTATTGATGTTCAAAAAAACTAAGGGTGGATTTTCAAAGAAAGATTATCGTTTTTCAAAGAGTTTTAATCCATGATTTACGATTGTGATCCTCTTTAATTATAATAATTTCATTATCCGCTTTGCAAAATCTATTTATTAAATTCATGCGCTCAGAATTACACAAAAAAAAACATTCAACATAGTAATAAATTTAAAAGAATTTTACTTAGAAACTCTCTCCCCCCACACACACACTAATTCTTCTTTGAGTTCTGCCAGTGAGTTAAAAAATTCGTTTTGACTCGTGCTTATTGGATGATATTTATGTTAAAGCACTTTATATTGAAGAAACATTTCTACAGTGTGTGTGTTTCACACTTATTAAGATATTTTCCATAATTTTTGTTACCAGAATCAACTCTAAACAAAACACACAAAATGTGTTTTTCCAAAGCCCTGTAAACTATTACATCTGTTTTAACGATTCCTATTAGTTAAAAATCGATATCTACCATACAGATAATATTTCCTCCAATTTTTTCTATTATTTTTTAATTAAAATTAGGCTATCTCCAATTTAGTACTTAAATACTGTTTTAATCGTAGCATTTAAAACTAAATAATGGAATTTTTACAACAAGAAGACTTAACATTTACATTTTGGGATTTCACTTTTTTGTTAATATAGTATTTCATTCTTTTACAATACTTTATTTTGCTATATAATTTATCAAAAATTTGAATTAATACTTGAGAACTTGTACACATTATAAAGAAAATTAATATAGTAAAATTTCATAAGTTGAACACACTCAGTATTTAACTAAATTTTAGATTTTAAGATTCAAAAATAGTTTACGCTAGCACTTCCATCTTATTTCTGTTTTCTCATTCATTGAATTCTTTTTTACATAATTTGCAGTTCTTAAAATATTGTTACGATATTTAATTTTACTATCAAAAGTAAAAAATGCTTTTTTTAAAACAAATTGGTACATTAGAAAATAATTAATATCAGGAATAATAAAAAATTCAACTTGCAAAATATACCGTGAAATAAAAACTATTATAATAAATTTGAATAATAGAAAGAGTTGATTTTAAATACAAAAATATACAAGTAAATAAAATAAAATTTATTAAATAAATAATAAAAATGCAAGTAAATAAAAAAAGCTTCATCCAATGTAATAATAGATAATACAATTTTTTAATTTTATTGATTATTACTGATATAATCAGGAATAAAAGTATTCAGTGCTTTGGTAATTGAAAAAAATTGATAATGGTGCAAATCACCTATGAAAAAATTGATTAAAAACTAAATATTGAATCACTACATGATGTTTAGGAGTAATATTCCATTTGGTTGGATATTTGAAAAATGTAAAAATTAGAGGCTTTAATAGACATATTATATAGATCATCCAACGTATATAAACACAAACAAATGAACCCCATACTTCTAAAAATGGATGCATGGTGAATTTTAAAAGGTAATTTTTCAAGACAAATACTTCAGCTATTTAATTCTGATATAGCAAAAAATGCAGCTATTTTAATTAGAATCTAGGCGTAATTCTCGTAAGACTTAATCAAATGAGTAGCTTTAATCGTATTTTTATCGCTAAACCAAGCCTTTGTTTCACGATGTTTAAGAAAAGATGGGATACTACTCCATTGGGACTCATTTTCTTCCTAATTCTTAATGTAAATCTTGTATAGATCATATATTTTCTTTACAAGATTTAACAAAAAACGTTATCAATTTAATTGGAAATGTTCCCTTAAAGCTATGATGAGCATATTAAATCAAACAATAATAAAATTTAATAACCACGTTAAATAAATAGCAAGTACTTAAATAAATCTGTTATTTCCCAGTAAATTTACGTGGTTTGCATTTACGATCATGGGAGAACTTGTGGAATTTTTTAAAAATCGAAAAAAAACAAAGACTTACATTTATTTTTAAATTTCTGATATTTAATGGTTGATATATCTTAAATACAATTCAAATTTCTGTAAAAATATTAAATAATAAAAGAAAATTGGATGTTATTGATATAAGATACCAATATATGAAGAACTCTTTTAGTTTATAACATATCTCTCTGTTATTGTTAGGATTATGAAAGTCACAGATAAAATCAGTATAAGATTAAATATCAAATCAGAATTCAGCAAAACTTCTTATTTAATGGATTATTAATTTTTTTTTATTTGTTAACAATAATCTAATTTTAAAATACAAATGTCTCACTTCACTCAAAGTTTCCAACCAAATGTTGAGAAGACTTCTTTGGGAAAATGGAGGAGAAAAAATGTGAAACATAAATACATTCGATTATGATTACAAAAACTTCTAAATTCTTAAATAAAAGTGTACCTCTCAACGTATGGAATATAACATAATGTTTTTACGATAAAAAGTAAATTTATGAATATTTAAGAACATGTGAAGAAGAAAGAATTTTAAATAAGAATACAAAAATACTTTTTTCACGCTATTATTTTTTTTATTACTTAATAAGATTTTAAACATTGCCTTTAAAATTTTTTTCAAAAAATTTTATTTTGGATTTTTTTAATAAAAACTTATTTACAGAACAATGCTTCTCTATTAGTTAAATTTCATTCAAATCTTCTTTTCAAAAGAATATATATTAACCAAGCTTTGAAAAGTAAAATGTGTTACGAATATGTGACAAGAGTGGCAAAAAGATTTTCTAAAATTTATTAAAGTTAAAATATTTGAAGAAATTAGAAGATATAAAGAAATAAATACGTTAGTAAAATCTAATTTTAGAGAAATTTATATTCCACATATGCATACCTAAATATAATTCACAAAACTATCATTTTTCTATATTATCAATTTTTAATGAATTATACTGGAAAGTCAATGCATTAAATCTTATTAATAAATTATTATCTGTGCTTACATCACTATTTTACTTGTTCAATATAAATTTTTTTATTCTAATGCTAAATTAGTTATAAATATCTATTGATGAAATAAAATTATCTGAAATATTTCCTGTATAAATATAATTTGCTTTTTATTCCTTTTCATTTTTATGTATTTCTTTAAATTTTTTCTATCTCACTTTAGAGTTACTTTATTTAGCTTTTGATAAAAGTACGTTAAGTACAGAGATCACGTGGTGGTTATATAATTACATATCTTACTTCATTAAGATGAGTTTTGAATAATAATTTAATCTTTTATATAAGTTAACTTTTATTTCATATTATTTACTTTAGATATATACATACAGCTTCAAATGTTTCATAAAAGTTAAAATTTTTTAATTGATAATTGGCAGTTTAAAATCAATTCTGAGAAATCTTGTGTAGCTCAGATTTTATTTAAATACTCAAACTTACATTTCCCATATGTAGTGCAATTGAATATACTTACATGTATTTTCATTTATATATTGTACGTTTGAAAATTATTAATACATATATATTTATATTATTCTTTCACAAATGTCCTTAATAATTTTAGTATTTTCTTAAATCGATTTACTAAATATTTATTTATTTGTATGCTTTAATAAAAATTAATTATAAAATTAAGCAGATATTTGGATTTGCAGAAGTCGGTTAATGTATATTTAAAAAGTGAATATCTAATTGAAGAGTGATTTTTAATTTTCCTACATTATATTTTCCTATTCGTGATTACAACATAAGTTTCTATGTTTATAAAGTAAACTAAGAGAAAGGAAAAAAATGTTGATGTTAGTAAATTTGCTGTAAGAGCATTTTTTCCAAAAAAAAATTAAATTAACCATTGTTCTTAATAATTAGCTTTTATTTTCATTCACAACTATTAAAAATAATTTTCAGTGTTAATAAAATAATTTTTATAGATTATTTAATATTTAATAAGGATTTCTGAAATTATTGTTTTATCAACTAAAATCTGACTGAAATTTTGTGACATTACGATAAATTATGTGTAACTTCAGTAAAAGCTTCTGTTAATTTGTTTTTTAAAAATTAAAAAATTTAAATAATTTATATTCATTATAAACAAAAATAATATCATTTATTTAAGAAAAACTTTCTCGATATTATAAAGAGAATATTAATTTTCCTAAATTATTAATTTATCTCATTATATGCCATCGGTCACAAAATAAAGAAATATAATTAACTCTGATATTTTATTAGAGTAATTGTAAATAATATTTCCTTTTAATATTAAGTAAGCAATAGCAAACATAATTCTTTGCGCTTGCCATAATACAATTTGCACAGTTTTTTTGCATAAACAAAAAGTAATATCATGCTCTCTTATCATAAATCAAGATTTTTGAAGATTAGATTTAAAATAAACTATATTTAAATCATATTTTCCATAGATATTTTTAAAAAATGTATTTCTTCATTTATACAAATAAATTGAAATCCTTATTTTGTTTATGAATAAAAATCAAATATAAATTTCACTTGTGAAAAAATTTAAAAAATTTTTTATTTATATAAAGAATGTGTTTCCTTATGAAAATAAACTCTAAAAATTGATAAAATATTTTAAAAAAATGATAATATACATTAATTTTAAATATTTATATGATATAAAAATTATATGTGATTTCAAAAAAAATAATAATGTATACAACTCACCTCCCTCAAGCCCTCCAAAGCAGATGAGTGCTGCGGCAACCAGGAAAGACTTGTATTTAATGTTCATGGCTCGCAGAATGCAACAACTCGCGATAACCTGACATGCCACGGTGACTTCCGAATTTCCAGTGACTTCCCAGCCGCACTTCCTCAGTCACTTCCACAGCCACATCTCGTGTTGCCCACGCTGAAAAGTTATCTTGGGAGCAGTTCACTTGGGAAAATGTTCTAAAACACAGTCACTTAATTAAATTCTAAAGTCTGGTTTTGATGATTAAAGATGATCGGAAAACTATGTCCTGGATCGGGCCACTTGGACATATGGCTGTAAAGAGAAATTTTCTGACAGTTTTTCCCATTCTTTGAAACATTTCTGATAGCAATGGCAATATTGTTGTAATATTGCTGAGTAATTTCTTTGAGATGCTATTGTTTGCAAATAGGAGGGAAATGTTCATTTGATATGAAATTGTTAAACTATTCTTCACGGCAACTTATTTTGATCAGAGAGAAACATAGTTTTTTCCCCTAATTTCTCTTTGATTATTCTATGATTTATGCTTTGAGAAACAATAAACTGTATAAAACTTAAACTCAGTTATCATTTTTTATTATTTTATTCATCTAAAATTATGTTTTTTACAGAAGAGCTATTTGTGTCACATATTTCATCAATATTTAGTATTCCTTATAACTATAAGTAACTACAATATCATTCATGTATAATTTGATTTATTTCTGAAATTGTTTTAAGGATTTAAAAGAAATATTTCTATTTCATTTTAAAATTGTTTGTTTTAATTTCAATTTTAAATAAAATATCGATTACTAGGAAGGTAAATTTTTCTCTGTTCATAAAATTAGCTGTGGGGATTTCCATAAAAAATGTTAAGAGAAATTTTTAGAATAATCAAATTAAAATCTCTTATAAAAACGTCCACACGTGTACTATTGCTTTACTGTCTAGGATAAGCTCCTGTCACAAACTTCTATGAGAGTTTATGTTTTTTTAACTTACCGATTTGAAGACAGTTGAATCTTAAAGGAAGCTTCTCTTCGGCACTAATCCGGAAGAAAAAATAAGAGAGATAGAAGCTCGTTTCCTCTTTTTATTTATTCGTTTGTGAAAATCACTGTCGGGTCTCTTTTTTTTTAGTATTTTGACTTCTAGTGCACGAGTAGAGAGATTAGGGATTTCCTGTAGCACCACTTAAAATAGATGAAGGGGATAATGGGGAAGAATGTGAGTTCAGTGCACATTGGTAAGGGATGATCGTCCGGTTAACAGAGTGTGTGAATCATCCGAATAGGGGAGGGCGTGTGCGGATAACCGGGATGCCGGGGAGGCTGGTGGCGAGTTGCCGCTATAATCACTTCCAGCGGTGATCTTGTAGACGAGGGTGGACGAGAAGAAGAGGATGCTGCGATGCGACAGAGTCCAGCACCCCGGCAGGAGCATTCCAGCCTCTCTCCCCTCTCTGTCGCTCTTTCCATAGTTCAGAAGGCCGTCGCCTGGGGGCGCTCCTGCATGGGGGCATCTCTCAATCCGTCTCCCATCGCCCTCATCGAGAAAAATAGGCAAAACTTATCCAGAGGATACTAAGGGGGTGACGATTCCCTGTCTTCCCCTTTTTATTTGAGGAAAAAAGTCTCCTCGTCTTTACCTTCTGATGATGTGGTCCTTTCAGGGGAAAAAAGGAATAATCTGTAAGGATGATGAAGCTCCTTGATTATTGAACCTTCTTCCACCCTCCAGCCTGGCTGCGCCGACTCCCTCAACCAATCAGGGATCTCCTTACACCGATCGCTTGCCTCGACGGATGCAGGACCCAAGAGTTAGGCGCACAAGCATGCACTTTTTGTTTGAGTTCATTTTTTTTCTTTTTTTCGGAAAAGAGTGATTTCTTTTTTTACTTTTATTTTTCCTATTTTAGTCTTACTTTCACTTTTTTTCGATCAAATTTTCTGATATACAGTCCCATTCCGTTCCATAAAATGCAGCTTCAACACCGAAAAATCAATAAATGTAATTATGTGAAAGTATTTTTATCAGTTTATTCATTTCATCCAATACAAGAAGCTTGTAAAATAATCTTTTGTTCTTTTTTATGACGATTGTTAAGAAATTTGACGTTTCATCAATCCAAATCCAGTACATTTTATTGGTAAAATATTCTTCTCAAAATGAAAAATCTTATTCACTTCATTAAACTTTTCATACGTATAAGAAATTTTTAACTTTCAAAATTTAGTTTGATAACAAAAATTATATCGTAAAAATAATTTTCAAAGCTTTCACTTTAAAAACATAGATAAAATATCCAGAAAATTTTTTCACAAAAGTCCTAAATAACTTTACAGACATATGCACATGTATATAAATAAATATTCGGTTTATTTTTTCGTAATTTGTTAAACCGATATTTACATGCGATATTCATTATTTTCAACTCTAACAGTTTCATTCCCATTTGAATGAAAAAAATCAAATATGTAAATGGGAAAGCACTTAAGGAATTCAAATCATATCAAGAAATAAGTTTAAAAAAAACATTTTATTGTGAAAATAAAATATGTTTAAATAACTGAAAAGTATTATAAGCATAATAGCAGAAATAAAAGTACTTGTGAAACAATTATTATTGCTAAAAACAAAACTTTTAGGAAATCTATTTTTACTCATAACGTATTTTAACTGATACATTACCAAACCTTATTAATTGAAAAATAGCCATCCATATAATTTCTGCAATAATTAATGAAATATTTAATGCTTATGGGAATAGTTTTAAAGTATATGCAAATATGAATTTGCTTATTCACTCGAATATTTGAGTAAACGATATCACAATTCTTATACTTTACGAATTATAAAATTAACTTTATTTAAGCTCCAAAATATTCAAGATAAATTTTCTAGTTTAAAATAAATAACATAAATAGGAAGATATGCTAATAAATTTTTTAAATTCAAAATTAAAATGATTCGCTTTTTTTCCAATGATATTTAAATAGTTAAATATGATCTAATAAAGAAGTGTGAAGATAAAAAATACAAGACAATAAACTTATTAAAATTGCTACAAGACTCACATTTGCGTACAGAATCAAATATAACTGAACGAATATTGCATATTTCAGTTACATACATGAAATTGGCTTGTATTTGCTATTTTAATTTGATTTAACTTCTTGATTATGCATAGCTTTCAGATGAACTAAATTATTTATGTTAATAGGAAATCATAGAAATATAAACTTATATAGAATCGTAGGCCTTTTCATATTCTTAATTATAAGCAAAACAACTTTTTCATTATTTCATATACGATAAAAATTCAAATGGTAAATTTGAATATATTTTAAATTTCTATTAAAATCTCACAAAATAAATTATTTTAATTATTTTACTCTAATATAGAAAATTTATTTAAATATAGCCAATTCTAATTTGTTCATTCCTCTAGTTAATATGCATGCATTATTCTACACTTAAAACTGAGCAGCTAAATATTTATATTGTATACTAAGAGTCATTTATAAACATGACATAAAATGAAAATTAAGACTTCTGCTCTAATAAATGGAGAGTCAGTTCTAAATTGAAACATTTTTGAATAAGTATTACACTTTTCTTATGGTTAGAAAATATTTATTAAATTAACATGGTATTGTAAGAAAGATTTAGGTTATTTATTTCCCTCAATTTTTTCCAAGCAAATTTTAATCGTTTGTTTAATACGTTTATGCATAAAATATATGGAAATATACTAATGAACTACGAAAAAACCAAAATATTAAAAAGCTAAATAAATTATCAATAAGGGAACTCGTTTTTCTAACCATAAAGAAACAAGAAAAATACATGAATTAGTAATTTCGTAACCAAAGTATAGAAATTTATCAGAAACTCATTCACTTTCACATACTCTACATTAAACATAATCTCTTTAATTAATGCATTGCAAAAATTTGTATGTTATAATAGAATATCATTTAACTTTTGATTCAAACACTCCATAGAAAATAAACACCTTAATTGTTTTAATATAAAGATCTCACAAATGGAAAGAAGATTTAATTTTGAATGCGTTTTAGTGGTATACATCATTTTATACTTCCACATTTAAAGTTAAATAATAAGAAGCTATAAAAAGTAAAATATTATTCCGATATATTCTAAGTCCTTTATAAACATGACCCAGAGATGTGCAATAGATATACAAATAAAAATTAATTTTCTTCACTTAGTTTCATTACATGATTTATTTATACCTAATTTTTTATTTTGGGTTTATAAAAGTGTAAAATATTAAGAAAATTTCAAAATTTCGATAGTAAAGAAGTTTCGAGTTTATATCATAAAGGTAATTTTAAAAGGTTTTTTGGAATCTGAAAACTAAAACTTTCAACTATGTTTGTACAATAGCTAATATTTGTGTGAAAAATAATATTTATTTTAAATATTTAAAACTCTTTAAAATAATTTAAAAAGTTAATAACGTATTATTGTGAATAATGTATTTACATTTTTAAAGAATTATTTTTCCCCAAAATTGTTAGTATAGTTTTCATGAAATAACGAAAATACTGGTAAATTTATTTTATCATTATATTTGACTCACATTCTTTAAAAATTTATCTTTACCATTATATATATATATATATATATATATATACATATATATATATATATATATATATATATATGTATATATATATATATATATATATATATATATATATATATATATATATATATATATATATATATATATATATATATATATATATATATATATGTATATATATATATATATATATGTATATATGTATATATATATATATATATATATATATATATATATATATATATATATATATATATATATATATATATATATATATTATTCTTTAAATACAATATTAAAAACAAACTATTTCTCAAGCAATTTTCAATTAATATTTTAAATTGAAAAAACTCATATTTTGCATTCAATTAAACAATTTTAATGATTGAATTGAAGGAAATAATTCATGGATGCTTACTAATGATTCAATTTATATTCACTTTTAATGTGTAATTTAGAATTCAATTTGTTGAAATTTTATTTGTAAAATATAATAATTTGAGTAAAACATAATTTTAAATTAGTCGAATTTGTTTATAAAAGGATATTATAACATTTAAAATATAAGCTATTTAATTTAAAAATTAATAACTCTTAAATTACAAAATACAAATATATATTAATTTCATCATTATTTAGTAATTAATAAATCATTCACAGAGTATTTGTACAGTATCTGCTTTTCGAACTATATCTAAAAAAAATTATCATTTTCATCTTTTTTTTTCATAAACTGCTGATATAAAAACATACTAAGCACTTTTACTTACGCTTCCCTTATTTTGGCATCACCATAATATTGGTGATATTTATGTACTTCTGTACTTAAAAAGGACCTTTAATAAGGAGTTTTCATTTTCTTTAAAAAAATACGATAATTTCTAGTTTTGTTTCTTTAGAAGGATTAAATTCACATAGTTTAGTTTTTTGCTTAACAGATTTTACTCCATTATAAAATGATAAAATGTATTTTATTATATTGCTGCCACAAAACCAATTAAAAGTATAGAACATTCAAATAATTAATTTAACAAAATAAATTTTCTTATTTTATTAAACAAAGTTTACAATATTTATATTTATATCCATACCGATTAAAAAAAAACAAATCATAATCACAATACCCTGTTTTATTATCTAATAATGGGAACTATTTTCCAAGAAAAAAGAGCTGTTCGTTAAAAAAAATACATATTGCCCTTTTGAAAAAATATTTTATGTCTTTATAATAGGCGTTGAGCATGAAAAGACTTGCTTCCTTAATAAAGGATTCTTTAAAAAAGATATGCTTAAATTACAACTATTTTATGAGAAACAAATTTTAAAAATTAATAAATTGATCGTAAGGAATGGAAGTGATGAGCAAAAGAAAAATAGAACATTAAATTTTAGTGCTTATTCATGCGTAATAAAGTTGGAAGCGCGAAAGATTTTAGCAATTTTCCAGCTCCGAAATTGCCACTAAATATTTAGCGTTAAATCTTAGTGAGGAAGAATTTTTAATCCCGAAAATATAAAAGATCGAGCATACGATGAGAATCTAATATCAACAAACACGAATTGTTTAATAGAGAAAGAGAAAGGAATATCTGGAAAACTCTTAGAATTTAAAGTCTTTAAGAAAACAATATACAGGTATTTTAAAATAGAACACTAAAAGTGCACAGTAAAATTCATATTCATTTAGTTTCTTAATTTTGTTAGCTTACCAATACTACATAAATTACAAAATCATTTTAAATTAATTTAATTTTATGATTCACAGTTCACACAGCCGACAGCTAGTCAAATTGGTTGAATATTATATGAAAAGATTTGTTGATTGATTTGATGTCTCCTATTTGTAGGTGGACGTTACAAGCCAAATGTTGCTTTGACTTACGAATTAATTTTAAAATATTAAAGCTTATGGTGGCTTCGTAATGATGCGGGCTATTTTAAATAGTATGAACTATGTTCTCTGATCAAAATATAATAACCCTTGGATGGAAATGATTATAAACATTTATTTAAAGACCATTTGCTGTCATTCATTTAAAAATAGAATTTAATTTTCCAAGTTGATAACCTAATCATTCGCCGAATCAACAAGATAAACTCATTTGTGACTGAGTTCATCAAACTTTTAGGTGATTCTAGGGAAGGACTTAGCTACTAAGATAATTAGAAACAGATTTATTTGGGCAGATAGGGAATACTTAATTGAAATATCTACTCATAACCTAAGTTATATTCATACGTGAAATTTTACCGAATAAACTTTTTTGAAATTAAGAATAGTTGCAACTGCAAATTTATAAGTTGAGTGATTTGAAACTATTTATGATTTGCTAAGATCTTGCGTAGTGCTATGAAAATAGAGATTTCCTTTAATATGTAATATCTCATAAGTTTTGGAAATTCAAAGTGTATAGTTTTTGAAAAGTATACTTTTATTAGCTTTTAATTATGAAAACAAGAAATAAAAATAATTTAACAAATTTTTACAATTATATCTTTTTCTGGTATAAATCAGTGATTATTTTAAGTTCAAGAGCTAACTTTTACTTACTGTGTAATTTATGTATAAATATAAATTGCAAATTGTGGACTATAAAAAATTTATGTAATTACACTTGATAATCCTCAGCTTTTTTCAAAAATTAGACATTCAGTTTCAAAGAATTTATTTTTCATGAAAAGAAAAAATTTGACTTTCTTAAAAACAATATTTAAAAATTTAATTCTTCATACAAAAAATATACTTCCTTGAATGAAAAATGTTATGAAGAATGTTTTATTCTTCAGAATGCTGAAGAATACAATTTGCAAATAAACATTAACAAAATCTACTTCATGATTTAAAATAAAATCTATCTAATATACAAATAGTTACTGATTTAAGTATATGTATATTATACATACAAATAATTAAAACTGATTTTTAATGAGGTAAAAATTTAAGAAAACTAAATCAGCAATGCTTTAAATTTATTTCCTTCTTTTGTATAATTCCTTAGGAAACGAATCTTAAATTATATTTAACTAATAGGAAAGTTTTATCTGCTCACATGTCACATAACTAACTCTAAAAGAAAAAGAAATGTAAAGACGGAGACAGAGGAGTCTTAAAAATTGTACATTAGACGCAAATCTTTATTCGAGTCACGTTGCAGTCTGAAAGATTACTTATTGCGTTTTCTTTAACTAATGCTATATGGTATAACAAAACTTATACTATATGTTGCTGCCTTTTTTAATTAACAAATGTTTCTTCCTCTTTTTAACAAAATCGAAAGCAAATAAAAATTTTATAAAATATACATCAGAAGTGGATTGTGTGTTATGAGTATCCATGTACTAATGAAATATTTTAACTTCAGTCATAAAATTTATAGTTCTAACTTTTCTAACATAAAAGATTATATCTGATTTATTAGTTTACTCATATATTTCTTCAAAAATAACCAAAAAGAGGAAAAAGCAAGAATTTTCAAAAATACACTTATTTAGAATAAAACTTTAAAGTAATATATATCTTTTGAGTATTTTAAGCTTTTCACATTTATATTTCAGTTGAAAACTGTATTTTCCTATGACCAGAATTTTATTTTGTGCTAGTTAAGAGTAAAAACTTATTTCATAATATATTACTGTACAATTATATTTTATTATACTAGATACGAATAATGGATAGTTTTTATTTTAAAACCTTATGCTGCATTTTTGAAAATATGCCAACATACATCATAAACTCCATCAAAAAAATGTGCAATGTTTATCCGTAATCATGAATATGACTCCTGAAATTCGAATGACATAAAATCGATTACATCAAAAAAGGATTGTTGAATTAATTACATCAAAAATAAGCAAAATAAAATCACGTTTAATTACTTTTTCAGAGAATCAAATCAAGCATAAATCGACCTTTAGAATTTGTATAATGGTAAGCGTTTCCTATTACATGCACTTGATCTGAATCTTATTTTAAGTCAAGTATATTGATTAATACATCACTTCTGAAGAGTTATAAGATTTCTAAAATGAAATATTGCGTAAAAAATTTATTTTTCCAAAATACTTAGCCTCAACATCAGATCATTATTATGTCTACTCAACATTCAATCAAGAAATACTCAAGATTCTAGTCAAAAAATATAATTTAAGAACATGAATGCAAGTTGCACTGCGGGATACCATAATGTCATATAGTATCTATTAGCAAGTATTTTAAACATCCTAAATGTTTGCATGAGAAAGACCCTTTTACTATCACAAAGGTGGTAAATAGGCATTTTTCAAATAAATATTTACGCATTTAACTAAATTGCCTACAAATTTTTAGTTGAATGATTGATCCTAATCCTTATCAGTACTATACTTAGAATAATAGTTACTTGTTGGAAATATTCTTATGACATTCTTCCTTAATGTGGTTAAGGTTACCATTGTATAAAATGGTGCAGGCGAATAAACTATATAAAATAATATATACTGCTGACCATTCAAAAGGCAAAACAACGAAAGGCAAGAAATATCACAGCAAAATTTATTAGGCGGATAACAAGTTATTTAAAGATAAAATTATTTAAATTACAACATCTTGAGAAGTGAGGATGATGACAAAATCAATATTTAGTGTATCTGCTATACATTTCAGCATAGAATCAGAAGTGCTTTGGATGTATCCTTGAAGTTTAATAGTGCATGTGACTTCTACATATTGCCAAAGTTGGTCAGGTATTGCAGCTGATGGTGTATCCCGGTTTGTTGTGCAAACGTAAACCACACGACTTCGATTGGTAATGGATTAGGAAAACATGCAAGCCGTGAAAGAAATTCAATATGATAAGTAAAAATGAATTTTTAAACATTACCTTCAAAATATGATCGCACGTAATTCTGTCGCAAATGATTGATGGCTGGTGCTGATTATATTAGAGAATTGCGATCTTTAACACTTCAGGTAGGAAATGTTAGCAGTTCGAAGTACTGATAATGCTTATTAGAGGATGTAAAAGTGAGATCCAATACCATTCAAATGATGTCACCTGTGCTTAACCAGTGGGATTGAATGTAACTGCTGACAGAGCCCATTTCCTTATCTTAAGATCCTGAGGTACATATTTGAAATTTAAGTGCCTTTTAGTATGATTCACTGATAAATAAGATGATAAATTTTCCCTTACAGTAAAACAAAAGTTTAAATATTTTGAAGGAAACTAGAGTTGAGCAAAATAACCAAAATATTTTTGCAACTACTTGTATTTCTCTTTTTAACTCATCTTTCTGAAGCTCTTTTTAGCAAAACAATTCTCAGCTACTCTCATCTGTTAGACAGAAAAATGCCATAAAGAATTTGAGACCTTACTATGACTTATACATTCTAGTATAACTTTTACTTTATACAGACTTTTATAATAGTAACTTAAAATATTAAATTAGATATTTCATATGTTTACCCAATATAAAAGTCCATATTCACAAGTTATTATTTAAACGGCTATTGCCCGTTTCAGAAGTGGCCATCTTAGTAACTTGAAATTCGTCGAGGGTACGATGAAATTCGAAATTTTCTCCAAGTGTTTAAATGAATAGGCCTCTTCTGAACATATTTTTCAATGCCTTGGTCTCTCCGGGAGAGATCTGATGGAATCCAATTATGGTGCTGGACTTTTTGAAGGTGTTCGCGCTCATGTACCAGGTCTAGCGCTGCTGACCTCGGGGGCATGCAACAACAGCATTATTTAAAAAGTTTCATTTTAGTATATTTTATTTACTCATATTTTATCACACATGCATTCTAAAGAATTTCCGTCAATGCGATAACACATTTTGTAAAATCATCGTTTCATTCTCAGAAATTTATTGGTATTTTTATATTATTTTCTTTGTCACTATACTTCAAATGTGTGCTATCAATACACATGCAAATTTTGTATTCATTTCTACGAATTTTTTTTGTAACCCAATTTCTGAGAGAAGGAATATTATTTCCTGGCTCATTTTTATAAATTATTTGTATTTTTTATATAAACTTTGTCACGTTCACTTTTTATACTTTTTTTCCTTTATTTACCTATAACTTATATACTCAAAAAATGCCAAAATTTAGAAAGTTATTCAGAAGTATCTTTATCATTGAGTCTGAACAGCTCTAATTTCCTCGTTATTTTGTCTATGATAAGTAATTAGAGCTGATGAATAGGCGGATCAATAAATACTATTTTAATTAAATATATAGTAAGCAGTTGTCTCTTAATAATTTAAGGATATTTTCTATATAATAGTTAGTATTCTCACATTTAACTCAAATGAGATGTTAAATTTTACGAATTAATCTTGTGATTACAATACCCATAGAAAATTCATTCCTAATTCACAAATTAAATGACGCCAAATATTCCTATTTAAATAGTGATTGTTTAATTAGTTGGTAGAAACCAAAAATGACATAAATTAAAATCTGCAAATATTCCACTACATATAGTATTCCTAATATGTAATTATATTTTTAGACATTACAAGAACATTTTTAGTATTTATTTAAATATTATTTTCTTTAAAATTAATTTTTATAAGATATCACTCATTCTCAATAAAAATAAATGAATATTTATTCTGTAATATGCTTCGTGTATACAGGCATTTTGTAATAATATTGTCTTTAGTAACATTCATAGTTCATAATCTGTTTTGCAATTTGTGCTAAAAATTAATTAAAACTATTTCTACTAAAAATTGGATGGAATTATATATATATATATATATATATATATATATATATATATATATATATATATATATATATATATATATATATATATATATATATATATATATATGATTCATAGATGATTAATTAAATTTGCATATTTTATTAATTACTTCATCTGTGTTTGTTTAGTTAGCACAGAGGTATTTCGTAATCCAAATGCAGCAAGTTCATTCGTTTAAATTAGGTAAATTCAAGATAAGTAATTGCTGTCTATAATAATTAGATGCAAGAAGATGTCAAATATATATTTTATAAAAGCAATACTACAACAAATCTTGAAATATTATATAAAATTAATAGAAGATATGTCTACCTCTTTAAGAAAAACTTCGGACAGCAAAGAAATTTAATAAAAATATTAGTAGATGCAAATGTTAAAAACAAAAGTGCGTTATCAACTAACCATTTATATATAACTTTTGAATTCCTCATTAGTATAATTTAGAAGAACTAGTATAATAAAAATTTAAAGATACTTCTTATATTAAAACTTAATAATATAACTTCGAATACAAACATAATTAAAGAATAATAATTTATAATTAAAAATTGGTTAAAAAAGTAGGTAAATTTATCAATAAAATATTCCATTAAATATGAAGACAAAGTTGTTATTATTATTAAGGATTATAAATATTAAGGATATTTAATATAAATAAGGAATGATCGAAAACACATTTAAAAGAAAATAAGAAGCCAAATTAAGTAATTTATAATTTAGATAATAATTAATAATACAAGATCTCATTTATAAATTGTTGTAATTAAAATAAAATTATAAACTTGAAGCTGGAAAATACTTTTTTTTTATTTTGAGCAACTTACAAAAAATTATACAACTTGTAAGTGATTGACTTTTTTGTTCAATTGAATTATTATAACAATCAGTTTATAGACAAGTGCATATTCGTACATTGAGTAAAGTAATATTTTGAAAATTCTTTATAAAATATAATGAGAATAATTGTATGCTGGTAGTGAATATAAAATTAAGCATATTTACAGAAGTACTTATTCTCTTCAAAATATAATTGTTATGAATTTAAAATCATTATATGAAAGCTAAAAATTATTTTTCTTTGAAATAGTTGTTAATGATTCAGAAATAACTTATTATGTTTTTTGATGAAATAAACATTAAACTACCAAAAAATATTTTTAATGAAATATACATTTTAGAACTAAAATATTTTTAATTTAAAACTTCAATAATATCTGATATATTATTGAAAATTAATTTACATTTGAATAAAATGAATATAAAAATTCTTTTTAACTAATGATCATGATATTAAAAAATTAATTTTAAAAATTTCAAAGTTTTAACAAGTGATTTTAACTGAATAAACTAATTTGAATAAAAAAAATTATTTTATAATAAGTTTCGAAATTCTCTGTAAACATTAATGTTAATACGAAAGTAGTTAACACTTTAAATTAGAGTTACCCATTGTGTATTAAGTTTGAAACAAAGTACATTCATCAGATAAAGCTTGAAAGTTGTCATAGTTTGAGACTAAAGCATCGTCTCTTCATTAAGTGCATATAAAATTATATATTTTATGGGTGTTTTGCATAAACAGCCTAATTAATAATTACAAATATTTGTATTGTATTTATTTAACTGTTAATAGATGAAGTCAGTAAATTTTATTTAATTTAAATTGTTTTAAATTCCAGAATTTGTTAATAAATTCCATTTTTATTCATTAATAATTTAGCTAAAGTTTAACAAATCCTTACAACTTGTTATTCCTTTTATGAATTCACTTAAGCCCCATAAAATATACACATAATATAAATATATACAAAAGCATCATAAATATCACTTAAGCGTCATAAAATAATTATTTGCTGGTGATGTTGATTCTTTTGATGTAGTTAAACCATAATTTTAACTAAAGCATTATTTACTATTAATCCTTTTATAGATTGACTTTATTCTCAAGAAATGTCTGTGATCTTTTCAGAATTATTTTAAATACAGAAATATGCTTCATTATAAATAAGAAGTCTAATAAAATTTATATATAGAGTTCAAATATTAATAAATATTCAAAATACTTTTGCATTCTATCTAGAATTTATTATCGGAATAATTAGTTTATGTTTAATAAAACTGATCTAATAAAAACAGTTAAATTTTCTTTTAAAATAATAAGAAATATTTATAAATAGAACAGCAAAGAGAGGTGTTTAAATTTAATATATTATTAGTTTAAAATATTAAAAACCTACACAATAATATTCGTCATGGTACTCATAATATTCAAAGAGGGATTTTAAAACAATAAGTAATAAAAAATGTATTTAAAAATAGGGATATGTTAAAAATAGCAATGTAATATGCACATTTCGATATTTCTGAAGTTGATATTCATAATTGAATGTTGGGCAAAACAAAACTCGAAACTGATATTTTGAGCAAATAATCAAATCATTGCTACTTTAGGCAATTTATATGAATTTTATAAATAATATTTAAATGCACTGATAAGATTGAAATGATTTCTTTAATTATAAATATATAAAACATTTCATCAATCTAATCCAAACAGTATTGTCATTCTAATAAAATAAATTATATATTTCTCAATTGAAAAAAATTTGAAATATATTTAACTTGAAAATGAGTTTTCTTTGATTTAATAATCAATTGCATGCGATTTTTTTAAGTTTCATTTAATTCTTACTTAAATAAACAAATTAATAATCATTACAATAAAAATATTATTAAATTATACAAAATAATAACAAAATTAAATGTAAAAGATGACCTTAAATATTTTCTAATAATTTTAAAATAATTATTCATTAAGTTACAAAGCCTTTTTTTGATTAAAAATGAAAGCGTCATACGTTTTAACGTCTCAAATTCATCTTCATTTTTAAGAATACAAAAATAATCTGTTTTATGATAAAGACTTACTATCAAGAAAATTTATTAAATATTATTTACTAAGTATCACGATAGTAATTAAAAATTTACGGTTAAAATAAAATTGTTAATTTTGTAACACACTTAAAAATATTAGTTTTGAAAACAGATTAAATTGTATCCATTTTATGTAATACAACTTTCGAATGGAAATGCATATTGCATATTTAAGAGTGGAAGTAGTAATAATAAAGACATACAAGTACGTATATATATATATATATATATATATATATATATATATATATATATATATATATATATATATATATATATATATATATATATATATATATATATATATATATATATATATATATATATATATATATATATATATATACATAAGAACATATAAATAAATATATATGTATATATAATTGTGTGTGCACAATATATAGCGGAATTAGAAAAAAAGTATTGAAAACCATAACTTAAAACTTTCAATGATACGTCTCGCATAATATTTTATTTCGTTTTTTGAGCTATAATTAGATTCTGCGCATAGATTGAAAACTGTTTCAAATTAAAGCCTCCAACTAGCAGTATATCATCTTGACCTTAACTGATACCCATCTTTTATCCTTTAAAGAATGAAGTAAGCCGTAAGTTAAAAAGATTATAGGAGCATTGATGGTATAAAACATAAAACGAAAACTTTCTCAGATACTCTAGGACAATACGGAAAAGACTGAGGAGAACCAATTATTCTGGCTTTAAAAATCTGAAAACAGGACCGAGACTGTTATTAACCACCGCAGTAAACTCTGATCTACAAAATAAAGCAGAGATTATAACCTCTTCCGAAGAAGATTTTTTCTAAGAACAATGGACGTTATTATTTTTATATTTCTTTGGTTAAGTTTTTGTGAAGAAAGGCAAGATGAGAGCAATATAACTTAGTTTTAAATGCGAAATAAGATTTTTTACTTGCCATTTTCCTTTGATATTTTAAAGAAAGTATGAAATGTGGGTATAAAATATATCTAATGTTAGAAGATACTTCATTTCTTAAATTAACCAAAATTTTATTAAGGCAGAATATCGATGCATTTAAGTACATAAAAACAACATGCTTAATATTAATTAACATATTTTGCTGAAATAACTAAGTTAAAAAATGATTTAATTGTGAATATAGCTTTAGAAGGAGAAAAAATTCAAAATAGGAAATCATAATTTCTTTAATTGGTATTAAATGTAATACACATTTTAATTACATCAGTTTTCAGTTAAATTCAAATATACCTTAATAGAGTTATGGATTCTTGGTAATGCTTAAAAATATTGTATTGATTGCTAATATATTAAAGAGTGATGCTTATAAAGAGCTAAACAACTAAGATAACAAAATTTATTAATTTTATTAATCGCTTATAATTATTTATATAAATTTATAGATTAAAGAATTATGTCTTAATATTTTTGCATTCTTAATAATCAAAACAAAATAGATTAAATAAAAACAATAAAGAAATGAAGCCAAAATAATTTTAAAAAAACTATTAATGCTATTTAAAATGTGCGTTCGAGTTATTAGTTTGCTATTCATTAAAGCGCTTATATTAGCACTCGTATATAAATATACAACAATTAATCATTACAAAGCTATGTGTAATTAAACGAATGTATTTAAAAATAGAGCATTTATCCTTTGTAATAACTACATTATTGAAAACCTCTTAATAATTAAATTAATTTTAAAGCTTAAAAAGTAATTTTCTATATATAAAATTGAACATAAATTAACATATTCCTGCTTCTAATCCAAAAGGGAAGTTTAGAATTTTCTAAATCAATATTAAATTACTTTAATAATATCTTGATAAACTATTATTCACTTAAATGTCATTTTATTTGTTTAATTTTTTTGCTGAATTAGCCACTTTGATATTTCAATTTTGTGAATCTCTAATATTAATAAAATTTTTAATTCTATTGCTTTACAATAAGATTTCAATATAATTGAATACAAAAAGGAAGCATTTTTGCATTTCAAAATATACCAACAAATGATTTCAACCTTTAACATTTGATAGATTACGATGATAATTCTTATATGTATTATATTCACTTATTATTTATTGAACTGAAATAACACTCTTTGAATTATTTCTAGATTGTTATTCAAAGAAATTAAACTTATATTTTCAATGATTAGATTTTTTATCTAAAACAAATTAAACATTTAAAAATTCGCATATGTAGAATAAAATGTAGTAATTCAATTATAGAAAATCAATTTAATATTTATTATTAAAATCTACCAGTATTATTGAAATTTTCTAATTATAATTATTTCAGATTAAAGAAAGTTATAAGTTCTTCTCGGCAAATGCACGGGAAATGGTGAAGGAACCCCCACATATTGTTAAACTGAAAGTAAACTACTCAAATATCAACTCATTACAAATCAAGAAAGATAATTCTAGAGAGGGGCAATGACTTTGATTTAGGTAAAATTTACTGGATATAAAATTTTTGAATGCAATAAAATTATTGTTTCGATGCGTTTGGCAATAAATGCAAATACTTAATAGAAGTTACGGTGACTAAAACGTGTTTATGAAAAGATAAATAAAAATAAGGAAGTTAATTTTTTATATTTTGGAAATCAAATATTAGATATGAATGTAAGTTGAATTTATTTCCTATTGTAATTTGTTCTCGTTCAATAAAGCTATTACTCTTAAGAGTGTTCTTTTTTAAAAAAATTGATATCCATATCATAAATTTTCTTCTGTCACAACTTCTAACTGTTAGGGAGCCGCATTTATGAGTATCAAAGAAAGGAAACATAGTTTAATTCCTTAAGAAATTCCCATTAACGTCTTTCTTTTTATGATAATTAAATATTAATGACTGCATCAATAAGCACATTGTTTTTCTATAAATAAGATCTAAACTGTAGGCTCTAAACTAATAAAGTTTAAAAAGAAATCAGACTTTGTAATTTAATAGCTAATGTCAGAACAAATTAGTTTTCTTAAGATTTTGCTTTAAAAATGACAAAAATAATTCATTTTAACCATTATAATAAAATCTTCATAAATAAAAACATTTAAAGACACTTTAACATTTTAAGACACGTCATTTCAAAACTTGATATTCTCTTATAAAATTAAAATCCCAATGATTGAGCAATAATTAAGCATAAGGGTTTCCTGTTCAGCTGATATGTACCTTTTAATGTCTTGATTTCTCTGTAGGCAATTTTTTAAGCTGTGTACATTGATAGTATGCTTGTATTTCGGTTCACAAAGTGATTAAATCATATTTATATGACAATAGTACATCAAGTACAATAGTAAACGAATAATTTGCTGTTGATCTTCAATTTAAACATTCAGCTTTAAATTATAACCGGATATGTCAATGCAATGACAGATGCTAACACATTTGGAAAAACAACTAATCAATTTAATTTGTTTTATATATCACCAAGTTAATATTTCCAATTGAAATTTCTTGTTAGCATTCAGCTTTCACTACACATAGTGATTCCTTTTATTCCTTAAAATTTCTCATAATTAAATAATTATAAGAATGATTCGTTGACTTTTATTTGCAAAATCTCCCATTTCTTTTCCAAATTTTTTATTAATAAAATAATATCTTGTCTTATAATAAAATTTGTTAGAAACATAATTGTCATATTTCAAATTAATGAGAATGCACTTATTTTAAAATTCTTTCTTTAAATATGTATTAAACCACTTAATTGCATCAGTTTTAATTGCAATCATGGTAACAATTGTACTTTCAAATAATTTGAAGTCACTTCAGAAATTATATAAATATATTGAATTATATTCTAATACTATACCAAATGTTTCTTTTGGTTGTGTTTTAAATGCAATCGAGACATCAGCTAGCGTTGAGTCTCTAATGCTTGCTTATACCTCCTCGATTTTTTAATTTCACATTTAATAGTTGTTTTCAGAACTGAATTTATTTTATTTTTAACAATGCATTGTTCTCTGATATGATATTAATGTTATTTTATTTTTCAAATAATAAATAAAGCATTGCATTACTGAATTGAATTTACTATTATATTTAATATATATATATATATATATATATATATATATATATATATATATATATATATATATATATACATATATATATATATATATATATATATATATATATATATATATATATATATATATATATATATATATATATATATATATATATATATATATATATATATATATGTATATATATATATATATATATATATATATATATATATATATATATATATATATATATATATATATATATATATATATATATATATCAGAATAAAATATCAATAAAACATTATTAATTTCAGATTTAAATCATGCAATTATAAGTCTTTCAGTGAATTACCACCTGATGATGTGAAGCAAAAAAGTCTACACAAAGGGGCTGATGGGTTTATTTACACAAAAATGACGAATGGAGCAGGTTTATACATAATGCATACCTTTCCTTTTTTTCTACGCAAGAAGGAAGGGAAGTGATGGAGAATCCAAACAAATGCATTTAAAACATTCCATTGTCTGCATGAAGATCGGAAACCGATTTTGCCGAGTTTCATCTAAAGCAATTCCTCCCAAAGAAGGTATTTTGATATAATTTGATTCCTTTTCTTGTAGTTCCCATTCACAACTTGAAAGAATACGTGCCAGTAATTTTTGTCTCATAAATTCAATTTTCTCTTTCAATACTTGACGATGCAAAATAGGATTAGTGAAAAAGTAACCAAAAAGTTCTTATTGACGTAAGGGAAAATAAATTGTAGAAAAAGTACTTTTATAATACTGTTACAGAGATATTAAGGAATTTTATATTTACTTAATGTTCTATTTTATTTAGGAATTTAACGCAAAATATTATTTTTTGAATTACATAATCATTTGTATATCAAGCATAAGCAAAATTTCACATCTCAGATGCTTAAAATACATATTTTTAAGAAGTTTTTTTAAACCACTGTGACGATCAAAATTTTAAGAGCACTTTATATAATTTAATGTTAAAAAAAAGCTAATTTTATTTAAATTGTATAATTTTTTAAACAGGATAAATTAAAAGAACTTTTATAATATTTTTCTCTAATGGAGGATAATGGGTGACTAACCCTTCCCCACAGCAAAGTCAAAAACTGCTTCTCACCTATCGTTACGCGTGCGCCGCCTATTGATCAAATCACGGTGGTGGGTGGCACTACCAACCCCTCCTAATCTTGGAGGTGTTGGCACTACCCACGTCACTCCACCACAAACCCGTTTATAGGGTGGGAAGGACTAAGAAAGGATATAGAGTTATACGAACAAAGAAACAGAGAGAGAGAGGAACACCCATGCCCGAATCTGGATTTGAACCTGCGGCCAACAACCTAGGATTCTGGATTACTATCCACTTTGCTGTCAGAAGGCACTTTTACAATATGTTCATTTTTATAATGTATGTCACATGATATTTGACACATTGCTTGCATTTTTATTTTAGATTACTATATTCATAAACATAAAAATTAACAAATTTTTTTAA
Source organism: Latrodectus hesperus (assembly GCA_037975125.1). Classification (NCBI taxonomy): domain Eukaryota; kingdom Metazoa; phylum Arthropoda; class Arachnida; order Araneae; family Theridiidae; genus Latrodectus; species Latrodectus hesperus. The sequence continues at coordinate 98,826,344 of CM075853.1, read as the reverse complement.
TTAATTTCACTGCCACTGAGACTTTAAATAGCTATTTGGATGATTTGTATTTGAAACATCGTAAGGAGAATGTACGATATAAACAAATAAAAAATGTGATAGTAAACATTTTGTACTACATTTACTTTGAAGAAATACACTTTTCATTAACTTTATTAAGCTAAATTATGCACCAGTATAATTTTAATTACATATAAAGAATAAGATAATAAAATATATTAAACGGTATGAAGTAAGTCAGACTATATATATCTTATATATCTAATTTTGAAATAATTCCATCGAATCATTGGTTTAAATTATTGAGCGAAGTATGTTGCTGTTGTTAAAGATATTTATATATAATTATTTTTCAAGTATAGTAAGAGATTTGAAATAGTTATATAAGCAAATTAAACATATAGTTAATATAAGAATAGAAGTCTCTATATTGGCTTAAATAATAAAAACAATTCTCTAACAGTAGTGATTTCATTTCGAATAAATTACTAATACATTTTGAACAAATATTAATCAGATGATAATTAAATGAATTAGATGAAATTAATATAAAAATGCTTATGTATTTAAAACTTCAGTGTATAAATATTATTTAACGTAAAAATATTAAAATACTACTTTTAATTTAAATTATAAAAAATATGTTACAAAAAATTATGCAAATCTTTATTTTCTATAAAATAAATAACTTTATAAAGTAACGGTTGTTTTGCAAATCCTATTTACTTATTTTAATTAATTCCTAATTTGTAATGTATTACTTTTGCAGTTTTTTTCAAATAATTAAAATTTTAAAGCGGAATTTATAGCAATAATTTTTTAATAATAATTAGTAAAATAATACAAAAAGTAAAAATTATTTGCTTTTTGATTATTTTACAATTAATTCAAGAGGAAATCTCAAAACATTTAAGATATTTTTATTAATGTTAAAGTAAATCTAGAAAGATATCGTATACCTAAGAATTGTAAATCAAACTGTCATTTTTATGCTTTTATCAAACAGACTAACTCTTAAAAACATCTGTATTTGAAGACAATATTCTAATATGCAATTAATGCGAATACATCAATATAGATAATAGAATCAAAACACATTAATATTCACAAAACAAATTTTATACGAATGACAACATTGCATATGATTATCTTATTTTTCCTAATTATAAATTAAACTACGAAAATAACTTTTTAGTTTCCTACTTTGAATTGTAGTTCAATTTGCCAAGTTTCCCGCTTCATTTTAGAATTATAGAATAATTTATCAAATATTCAAAT